>JABUQX010096382.1:0-12917 GCA_015478945.1 Trachelipus rathkii
TATTATTATTATATATATTATATTATTATTATTCATATATTGATTATTATTATTTTATTACTAGTTATTATTATTATGATGTATTATTGTATAATATTTAAGCTTAATGTGTGGTTGATTATGTTATTGAGTAATAATAATATATATGAGGCGTTAAAGTAATGGCAAAACTACGCCGAAAAAAGTCGAGATGCAAGGGCATAGTAAAACACCATGTGGAAGTTGCCGACTGCAAGCTAGCAAGGAATAAGATCAAAAGAGTGACGGAGTGGCAATAAGACACGGTCAGTTCTAAAGGAGATGTCGAAGGAAATTGGCTCAAATGTAGACCACAGTAAAACATGAGAGGAGTGATGGAGAAGCGAGACCAAAAAGAGAATGAAGGAATGCCGAGAGAGGGCCCGGCGCAAAGAAAATGGTGTAAAAAGTAGAGCGTGAACAATCGAAAAGCTGCAATAAAGAGGTTAAGAGCATAGCGGAGAGAAAACTGATAGCGTGTGCGTATGCGTAAAAGAAAGTGAAACCGGAATCCCAATGCGAGCAATGGACAGTGAGACATAGTTGAAGTGCAGAGTGAAGCGTGTGTAAAAATGCGAAGATGACAGAGAGAAATAGGTACAGCACTTGATAAAAATCAGGGCAGAAGTCACGGTCCGGCAAGGCCAGTGAACCAGTCAAACATTGGAAAAACTGAGACACCCGAAGTCCGAAAAAGGGCGGAAAGTGAAGGAGAGGATCGGGTTAATAAATCTCCGGAGAATAAGGCTGTGCATGGCCACATACCATGAATAGTTAAACTTGGCTGGGAAGAAAATAAGATGGCCAATGTGTAAGCTACTCAAAATAATGTGGAGGAGAGTGAGGGAGACGCAATAATATGACTCTTGGAGAGTGGAAATAAAATAGCGTGGGGGCAACGACTGCGGATAAAGAATTAATTAAAGTACGATTTGCCTGGAGAGGCATAAAAGCAGATAGTGGAATGCAGTGGCCCAAAATGATGACGCGGGAGGATAAAGGTCACTGTACTACGACAGAGAAGAATGAGAAGCCGCAACAGGTAGTGGAAAACAAGTGTTGCTGGACATGACAGCGAGAGCAGGGGTAATAATCTGACATGTAAGAGCAAATGAGGATGACAATACGGGAGAAAAAAGAGTATAATAATAGAGCGAGTAGCGACAATAAGAGTGGAGAAATAAGTGAGCGAGGATGCGAAGAGATAGCTAGCCAAAAGACGACATCACGGTAAAAGCAGTAAGAGTATAAGATCGAGTGCATAGCGAAGGAGTCAGACGGTCAGACGTTGAACGAAAAAAGAAACCACAGGAGTGTGAGAATAAAGAGTGAATGGCAGAGCGGTATCGAACTAAAATGAACAAAAATGTACTAATGAGCTAGAACTAAAAGAGAGACGAGCCGCTCTGACGGGCCACCGAATGGGATAAGGCCGTACTAGAACAATGCACATCCTGGTTGGAACCACCCAGGTATGTAAGGAACAGTGTGAGTAGCCGGTGAAACATATCAACCCACTAAAACAGAGTGTTCAGTCACCCTAAGGCCTAAGATGCCTGATGCACCATGCAGGGTGTTGTAGCCACAGTTGCGTGACTCAACACACAGCAAAAAAACCACAGAGAGGAGCTAACAGTGAACGAGCCAGAACGAGTGCCGCGAGAAGGACAACATGCGAGACGAGAACCATGCAACATGAAGGGCAAAGTGCGAACAGCAGGAGACGTAACAGACAGTCGAGAAAAGTGCGCGACTGCCGCCCTAACGCACTAAACGCATCGTGAGGTGCCAGGAGTGAACGAAAGACGAGGAGGCATCACAATGCACTGTTCACACACTACAACACAGTTCAGACGTAGTAGAAGGAGGAAAGAAAGGCGCATCTGGACGAGGCGAGACCACGCGAGGCCACGAGAAAAACAAGTGTGACAGGAAAATACATCAGACGTATAGACACCAACACCGTGGGTAAAAGGTGTAAGCAGGAGTAAATAAGTGAGCAGAATACATGTCAAGACATGGTCGGAAGGGGGTCGGCAGTGAGGCGTGAGTTCGATGAACAATCGGCGTTGGATATGTACCTATCGACCGTGTATAGGGCCGGACAGGTGGATAACGGCGGTAGTGGTACGCGGTAAAACACATCCAACAGTCGCATACAGAAACATCTCAGTACTAGACGCGTGGTGTTAAATGCTGAACAGATTGAGATGCCGGCTAGCAAGACGAGGAAGCTGGAGAGCAAACGTGCAGAGCGGGCGTACCCAGAAGACCCAACCGGCGTCTGAGAGGAGAGGCCGGGCACGGAATCAGAGCTGGCAAAAAAATTCCGGCCAAGCAAAGACCCCCGCTGGCAGGTGTAGTAGCCTGCGAATGAACTCCGGGTCGCGGCCATATTACAAGAGTAGCTGCGTAGACAGTCGTGGTACACGGGAGAGTAGTAAAGAGGAAAAAAATATATTACGACGTATATTACACCGCGTATAGTATTAACGACCAGAGCTGGAAAGGACGGCAGCGGTACTGCTGTCGAAGAATGAAGGTTGACAGAACTAATAGAGCCGAAGGGAAAGGGGAAGGTGAATGCGGCGACAGCCGTGAGAGGCAAGTCGATTAACAAGAGGCAAACGTGGGAAGACGTATTCAGAGGTAAGAAAACTAGGAGGAAGGTGAGAACGGGAACGTCCTGGTGGAAAATAGACTTGACAGCGGAAGAAATGAGAGCTACGGTGAGAGACTCGACAGATGGGAGGTACAGCAATAATAGGGTGGAGTAACATAAGCCCAGACCTGAGTGGATAGGGTAAGTATCAATACGAGCAGGAGTGCGGTACAGGATAAGGGCAGTACTCCAAGTTCCGGGCAGCGGTCGGGGCAGGGACGAGGCAGGCGGGGAGGCGCCATCAGTAGTAGGAGAACCGTCTGCAATAGTAGGTAGGAGAGTCCAGGAGGAGTATAGCCAGCTCAGCAGCCGGGGACGAAGAGGGTGACGTGTGGCCAGGGAAGCGGCTCAGAAAAAACGGCTGAGGGCACCCGAGTCCGCGAAGGAGGTACAGGGGTACTCGGTTGGAGACGAAAGAGAGGAGACGGGATCGCAGAGGTACGCAGGGCAGGGGGGAGCCAGATCCGGACACAGAAGACGTCATAGCAAAGGGAGAACGGTGAAGGGACTAAAAAGAGGCAGGCAGCCGAGGTGAAAATGTAGCTCACGGCAAAGAAATTGCGCGCAAAGAAGCTAGGCGGGGGGCGAACCGACCGGGCAGAGCACTACCGTAGTGAGCGTGCCTGTCCACGGTAAAGGAAGGGGCAACACAGGGTCGACCAACTGCGTACACGCGAGCAGCCAGAAGAGAGCCAAACGAGGAAGGTGTAAAATTGTGCAGCATTAAAGTAGGAGGTAAGTGCAGGCATCAGAAGCCGACTGTTCCGTTAATGACCGCGCGCGGGCAGGATGATAGAGGAGGCAGGAACACAGGGTAAAACGAGAGGGGATAGCAGATGGAATAAGCCTCAAAGGATGCGTGAAGACGGGAGAGGAAATGGAAAAAGGGAGTCACACCAGCCTCCATGAGGGGGATAGGACAACTGAAGAAAGGAGCGAACGTGCACTGTGCGTGTAAGATTAAGGAGAATACGTGAGCAGGACCCATGCCAGGTCACCAGAGACGGGGGAGGTGTTCCCGTGCCGTACGGTATAGCTAAAGTGAGTGCGTCAAGTGGATACAGAGACAGATTAACCTACGTGGGGATAGCTGGGGTGATTAAAAATAAGCCCCGAAGGGGCTACACATAGTAAATCTGGCAGATAGATAACGGGAAACTACACGACTGAATGGGGTCGGATTATGAGGCACTGTTGAAAAACGTGTCAGGAGCCACCGGAGTCATAATCCGCTAAATCCGAGTCGGCGGCTGCTCAGAGATACTGCGTAGACAGAGCAGGCACCTGACCGAAGAGCTGAGGTGCGGTGCAGGAGGGGTCCAGCCCAGGGTGACATGGCGTAAAGGAGAATGACGGTAATTAGAGTGCTATAAGGGAAGGACCCGGGGAGAAGGAAGAAGCCAGAGCGTCCAAAGTAGTAAGGTCCCCAAAAAAATGTAAGGTAAAAAGTGAGTCACGGAGTAAAAACCTGTAGTGCATGGCTGATGTCGTGAAAGACGCGGCGACTCGCAACTAGGCCCGCTGGGATCGAAAAAGGTGATAATAAGAGCTTATACCAAGACCCCAGAGCAGTGTCCTGTGAACGCGCCCCCGGGAAGTCCATTCCTGACGGTGCCAAAATGGAGTAGAGGGGCGCCGCGCGTTCCGTCTAAGAAGTGCATAGAGACAGCATCGCATACGGAGCGAGTCGTAGCAGAGGGTCATGTGCAACACAAAGATCGTAAGAGTAGACGCAAGTGGAAAAAGGAGAGTAGTGAAAACCGGCGAGGAAGAAGAACTATAGGAAATTGCTAATGCCGAGTGAAATGCTAAACGGCCAGATGCAGCGAGCGCGGAGATTAGAGGGTGCTCCGAGGAGGAAAGGGGGCGACAGGGAGGGAAGAAAAGGCCGCCGTGGCACCGTCAGAGTCCATGGGGGGAGGGTGGGCCAAGCTGAGGAAGAAGGGCAAGCCTTCATCTACGCAAGGAAAGGGTAGAATAATAGAGTAAAAGAAGCTAGAAAATCAGGGTAGGGTCAGACGAGCAAGATAAGTGCGGCAGGAAAAAAGCTCGCGAGTGACAGCAGTGTAAAAAGACGGATAGCCGAGGGGCAGAGGAAGAGGGGAGGAGGTGGAACGTGAAAATTAGACGGAAAATGGGTACAGGACAAGAGTTACGAGCTGAGCAAGAAGAGATGGGCAGAAAGAAAATAAACTTACCGTAAGCAGAACGCAGCACGAAAGATAAAAAAGTAGATGAATGCGATGAATACAACGGATTAACTGACACGGGGGTATGGAGATAAGAGAAGGTGCAGTAAAAGGGGCAGTGAGACGGGCCAGAGCGCGCACAGACCAAGAGCAGGGCCGGCAGCCGCTAGAGGTCCGGATGTGGGAGTAATAGGGAAGGGAGCGTACGGCGTCAGAACCCTACACAGAAGCGGGTAGCGAGTCCAACTATGTAGTCAGTTAGAATCCCGCATAGGCATAGATGACCAAACAGAGGGTGCCGCAGAGGGCAAGAGCCAGCACGGTCTGAGCTAAGACTTAGAGTTCCCACTGGAAATGGGTGGGGGAGATGCTGGGAAAACGAAATGGGACAAAACGGAGGACAGAACGGCTCAGATAACGGTGGGATGACCATAGAGCTAAGATACAGAGAAGCAAAATAATTGGCCTGTAGACATGTGGCACCCAGTGGAAGCAGTACTAACTGGAAACGGCCACGAGGCAGCAGCGGCGAAGTGATCCGTAGAGAGAAGCTATAAGAACATGGGGAAAAGAGCAACGAGTAACAATGCAGTGCAGTCGACAAAAGTCAGGTGGTGACAGGGTGCAAAGTAGTGTAATGCGGACACAGAAAGTGAAATAGCAGCGTGGAAAGCAAAAGAAACGGTAGGAAGGGACGGCAGAATATGGGAGCGATGACGGCGCTGCCAAGAAAGACTCAGGCGACCATCTGAGATACTAGAAGCAGTGTGAGCACGGGCATAAATCCTAAAGTGGGTCCACCGGTGGAAAAGAAAATAGAAAGCCCACTGCGACAGCTGTATCCAGAAATCCATGGGGCATGAACTGGGGAGAGGCTTGACGCGTGAGGCAGAAAGGGAAAGTTAGTCACCACCAGCGCATGAGTGGGAAAGTGAAAAGGTCGCGGGGAAAACTACAAGCTCAAACGACGCCGATGTAAGAGAGTGGATTAATCTCTCAAAGGATAGGTATTATATTGGACAACGCATAAAGATACGAGCGAGCAAGAGTCCCAGAACAGGGGAACGGAAAGTACCACATGAAGTAAAAGAGGGATATGAGGGGAACAGTGATAGCCTAACTCCGGGAAGTATGAAAAAAATCACCCGAAATAGGCACACCGCGGCCGTGAGTAGGATGCAGTACAGCGGGAAGGACGCCGCACGACGTGGCAGAAGGAAAGGATACTAACGGGAATCCAGAGCGCGCGGGACTCTCGACTAGTGTGACGACTGAAGAGCCAAGACTGGCAGGGAAGGAGAGTACGGGACAGGGACGGAAGAAACCGCAAAAATTGATAAGGAGACGCCAGGATGCGAGTACGGCAAAGACCGGCAGCGGGAACGCCCGAGCATGGAAACAAGTGGGATGAAAAGTCACCACGGAGACAATAACGCGCTGGGTGATCAAGTCGACAAGCACCCATCACTGAGGTGAGTGTCAGCTGGAGCAGCCTCAACGTCAAGGAAATGTGACAGAGTACGCAACGGACGTGGAAATGATGGAAAGTAAGGAAATGGAGAAGCGAAAGAAAAAGCGGTTAGGGGAAAAATGAACCGTCGACTGGATATGAGCTGGGCGAGTTAAATCGAAATAAACGCGGGAAAGGTGAAGAGTAGATAGAACCGGCGGCATAGGCTCACATAAGATCAGTAGCTTCGCTGTGCAATATTCACCCTGCCAACAGGGACATGGAGGTCCGGAGAGAGCAAAAAACGAGACTCGCGGGCAACAGAAGGTGAGTGGCGTGAACAAAAGAGAGTGGACAGAAGCATGAGAACCGGAGGGAAAAAAAAAGGAAGCTGGGTGAAAAAACGATGGCTACCCTGGGCAACCCATATCCAAAGTGTAGGGGAGCTATGGGAGGGAGCAGGTAGAGGGGGGAAAAAGGATGGGGGATGTGAATTAGGAAAGAATTAGATGTGTGGGTCTGTGAAACTAAGTTTGAAGATGGCAAGTGTATGGTGAGAGGCGAGTAGTAAGTGAAATTGCGGTGAAAAGGAAAAAACGCGAGGGTTACGCCCTGTAAAAACTCGAGAGATGAGAAATAACAAAGGGAGAAGAAAAGCGACAAGGGATGAAAATAAAAGGGGACTAAACAGAAAAACGTCCTGGCATCAATTATCTACTCGTAATGGTGCATGCGTACAGCACAAAGTATCTACATTTAAAAAATTATTTCTCTAATAAAAGAATTTTACTTAGCTAACTTAAAGGAAAAAACAAAGAAAAAAAATAAAGAAGACAGAATGGGCAGAAATGGGATAAACGACTAAAATAAGTTAATAAGTTCAGGAAAACTACGAAAGCAAAATTAATACTTTAAACGAGAATACGAATTCAGAAAGCATCTAACCAAAAGCAGACGAAGCCGGTCCGGTTAACACCGCTAGGGGGTGGACGGCGGACGGCGTGTAAGGGATGGAATGAAGAAAATAGTATGAGTTCAAGCAGGAAAACAGGGAGGGAGAAGCAGAAAACAGGGAGTGAAAAGCATGGAAACCAAGAAAGAAAGCAGAAAGCAGAAAGTAAAAGCAGAAAGAACAGAGAAAGCAGGGAAAGCAGAAAGTTAAGCAGTGGAAAGCAGGAAAAACAAAGCAGACTTGAATCCCGAGGGGAGGAATAACACCTCGATTGGGACGGCGGACGCTGAAGAGGAAAGGAATGGGGGTAAGGAAAAGTTGCGCGACAAAGTGAGTAAAAAGAAGGACGCAGAGTATAGGGAAAACGAAAGTGCGTGAAGAGTTGACAGTGAAAGTTCATAGGGTCGGGCACGGCGGAAGGGGGCGTCGTGCGACGCACGCGGCGACGGGACGCGGAAAGATGGCGCCTGCGGCGCACGGGCGGCGGGGACATGCGCGGCGCGGCACGCGGCGCGGTGGCGCGAGCGGCGTCACCAGGCTGTCACGACGCGAGGCGATGTGCTCCGAGCAGCTGGCGCAAAGAGTGAGCGCGGAAGAGAGAGCAGTGCAGGCTTAGAATGGTGAGAAAAAGACACGCAGAGGAACAGCGAGCAGAGGGAAGACACCAGTCGATGCCGTGCGATACCTAGTGACCGTAGGTAGACACCCAAGGACATGGCGAGGCGCAGGGAGGCGAGAGAAAGCGGTTGGAAAAAAAGGCAACTGCAGGGGCGCACGAAGAGTTGGGCCTATCGACCACGTAGTGTGGCACGCACAGTGGCACGTGCAGTGGCAACGCACCTGGTGGGCCTCTCGCAGGGCAATGCTGGCCAGCACTGGCACGTTCACCGCCGCACCGGGCACCATCGAATACGTAAAGAGAACACTGAAGAAACATCACTGAGGACTCTGGACGGGAGTGGAACCAGCAAAACAGCAAGGAGCGGGGGCAAAAGACCAGGAAGTGCAAGGGAAGACGAAAGACAGGGGCAAAAAACAAGGGAAAGACGGCAAAAAAAGAGGGCGAAGCCCCTAAAGAACCCAAAAATGACCGGGCCAATTTCACTTAATTCTGATATGAGAAAGGAGGAAAGTGTGCGAAAATACAGTGGGTCAACAAGGTAATAAGACACAAAAAATTGAGGCAAGCCACTAAAGGTAAGAGCCAAATGACCGGGCCACAAAGATCCCAGGTGAGAAGACCTAAAGTGCGGTGGGGTGAAAAAGGACCAATTGGGGCAAAAAGGAGACCCATGGGGAAGACCAAAGGGGAGCCACAAAATAAGAACGGGGCCAAAAGGGACCCACGGAAGACCAAGATCAAGTGACCCCAGGCGCGGTCGAAAAAGCCATGATAGAGCAAAGGGTGTGGGGCAAAGGAGGGGCTCAGAAAGGACCCAGGTAAGACCAAGAGGTGACCCAAAATGACCCGGGGCCAAAAGGGACCCAGGGAAGACCAAAAGGAGCCGAAAAGACCGGGCCAAAATGGACCCAAGTTGGGAATAGACAAAGGGGGGCGAAAAGCAGGGCCCTAAACAGAACGACTCGGAACGACAGCAAAAAGGGCGTAAGCCCCAAAAGAAGGCCAAAAAATGACCGGGGCAAAAAATGCCCCACGGGCGAAAAAATAGAGTGGGGCGAAAATGAGTAGGCAAGACGGACAACGTGGGCAGACGCATACACGTGGGCGCCACCCTGCGCGATAAGGGCGAATAAAGTAGGGGCTTCTCAAAAGTGAGGGGGTATAAAAGTGAGGAGGCGCAAAAAAAAGAGGGGTACTGCCAAAAAAGGTAAAGTGCAGACGCAAAATCAAAGAGCCGGCTGCGAAAAATATAAGTAGGGTGACAGGCAAAAAAAAGGTTGCGCAAAAAAAGGAGGGGCGTGCAAAAAAAGGTGCGCAAAAAATACCGTGGCCAAAAAAGGACCCAGAAGACCAAAGGGTTGGAAAAAAAGGGTCAAGGCCCAAAAAGGTGAAACGCCCAAAAAAGGCAAGGCCGAAAAATGTCGGAGCTCAAGAAAGGCGCGGGCAGAAAAGCAAAAAGGTCGCGGCAGGGAACGAAGTGCGGAGCCGACGACCAGTGGGAAGGAAGTAGAGGAAAGAGAGTGAGAGAGCCGATGGTGAGAACCTGTGAGGGTTACGCGGTAAAATATCAGAGGTACGTATAACTGCATCTGGGGTGGGAAAAACGAAAGTTATTAATAAATAAAATCTAGATATACAATGTTTGTCTACTTTAACTGAAATAAGATATTTAATAGAGATCAGAGTAAGAATTAGATATACTTTAATTATTATTAATTATTATCATTGATTAATTAAATTATCAACGATTTTTAATCAGTTTTTTCACTTTCTATTTTTTGACGATTTCATTAACCTTTCACGATTATTTAATGTAAAATTTCAAAGTTTATTGCGCATATACGAAAGAAAAGCGCACTTTAAAAGAAAAGTATTTATTTTTGAAACGTACTTGTTTAATAACTTTTAAAGAAAAGCCATTGGACATATGTTCCGTCGATTTATCATTTTTTCATGGATTGAGGTTTTTGCTCTTAGTCGGTAGGAACCCTTCTTAGAAGAAAGAAAAAAAAAAAAATCCGTTTTCTTTTTCCCCTTTTAAAAAAAAAAAAAAAAAAAAACTAATTACTTAATCATAATCAATAAATTAGTAATATGAACGGCCTCAGATATTCGATTGTGTACTAAACAAATAATCTGTTAACATATTTTAATAGTTCTTTAAGAACATAATTGGCCAAAGTTTTCAGCTCCTTTTTATGGATTAATAAAGGTTCAAGAGCAAAGAACTTTTCAGATAAATTTTTTATTATAACCTTACTTGATAAACATTATATATTTTAAGAGAAGGTTAAAACATTTATCTTTTCACTTTATCAGCAAAATCAAGGGATTTTATGGTTCCAAATTTATAATTAAATTATGGGAAAACACAACCCCACCATACCACCACTCGAAATAAAGCTTTTCATACCATTTAAAGTTTAGAGTTAAAAAAAAAAGAAAATGATCGAAATCTAGTAATTTATTTATAAAACCTTTAAGACAAAATACTTTAATGATTGGAAGGATCTTAAGGATTAATCTTAGTAAAAGAAAAAAAAGGTTAATAGGGTGTATTTAGTTTCTTCAAATGCCCTCATATATATATAAATATATATATATATATATATATATATATAATATATATATATATATATATATATATATATATATATATATATTTAGTATATATATTTATTTTATATTTATTTTTATTATTATTAATTATTATTATTTATTATTATTATTATTATTATTATTATTATTATTATTATTATTATTATTATTACCGGATGCACTTTAACAGATTTTGTCTGTCAATAAGGGAAAAGCTAGAAATTTTAACCTCTTAAAATATGCAAATACTTATATATCATATAATATATATATATATATATATATATATATATATATATATATATATATATATATATATATATATATATATATATATATATATATATATATATATAATATATTATATATAAATATATATATTTTTCTATATATATATATATATATAATATAAATATATATATTTACATATATAAATATAAATATATATATATATATATATATATATATAATATATATATATAATATATATATAAATATATATATATATATATTATTAAATATATATTATATACTATATATATATATATATATATATATATATATATCTATATATATATATATAATATATATATATAATATATATATATATATATAATTTATTAATGAAATATAATTTTCAATGAAATTATTTACATAACGTGTTAGCACTTATGTTGAAAATGTTTTAAAATGAAAACTTGCTTTTTATTTTCCTGATATTCCAATGTTTTATTTGCGATAATTTACACAATGAAGTTATTTTCATGTAAAGTTTATATAAAATGTTTGATCAAATATGACTTTAATTGCTTAATCAATGGATCACGTCTGAGAAGGAGGGTGTGTTGTGTGTGGTTGATTCGGGTTTAATTTATTGATTAATTTCTATTTTTAATTCATAAGACTAAAAATTTAGCGAAAACATAAAATCTTTTAATAATTTTATGTTATGCTTGAACAAAGAACTTATTTTTAGGTAATGTTTATACATTGAACCTATTTTTACATTATGTTTACGCAAAATACATGATCAGATATGACTCAATTAAAGCAGTAAAGAAGTAAAGTAATAGCGCCAGGTTATATGAAAATAAATTATAAATGTAAATGTGCTTGTTTGAAAGGAAAATGAAGTGAACAAATTAATTAAGTCAAATTTTAAAGGAAAATATATTTATTTATTTGTTTATTTATATATTTATTAAAAGTGTACGATCGAAGATTAGAATGCGGAGCACAATGAATGCATTACGTAATAGAATAATGAGACCCCGTAAAGAGGAGGGGGTGCACAGGTTACCCTTAGGAACTTGAAACATTCGTAATCGAGTTCCATGGGTTCGTAAACATATAGAAAAACATCTCATTCGTCAAATTATATGTTTATTTCAAGATTTCAACTGCGGCACTGACACCGCCTCATTGCACAGCCTCATGAACCTTCGCAGTTTCTGAATTCTTCCATTTCTTTCTATATCTTACCTCCATCTTCTGCTATGCATTCCATATGGTTTGATGTAAAATACATTATGCAAGTCAAAAAACAATTTTTGATTCAGGCACTGCAATACTCTATCTCGGCTCCTACACCTGTTCCATTTTGAGTCCACTCCTCAGTCGGGCCCATTCCTTTTCAGACTTTGACTCCTTCCTCTGCTACTCATTCTGTACTCTATTTCTTCTTATTTTCTTCTGGGATCACCACTCGGGGCCTCTCAGATACCCACTAGGAATTTGAAACCTTCAAATATTGGTTCTATAGGTTCGAAAACATAGGGAAAAGATATCTCACTTAGTCTATTATACGTTTGTAGCCTTATTTAAGCTATGGATCCGACAACGCCTCCGGTGCAGTGCTTCGCATCATGAGACTTTTCAGTCTCCGACTTTTTCTTAATCCACCTTCATCCATCCACTTCTCCTCTTATGCCTCCAATACATTTCTTCTTTTTTCTTCTGGGGCCCCTCCTGGGGGGCCTCAAACACCCTTGATGGTTCTGAAACCCTCAAAATCAAGTTCTAAGGATCAAATTAATAATATATATATATATATATATATATTTATATATATACTATATATAATTATTATATATATATAATATATATTATTATATATAATATATATATATTATATATATGTGATTATATAAAAAATATATTTATATATATATATATATATATATATATATATATATATATATATATATATATATATATATATATATATACTATATTAATAATATATATATATATATATATATATATATTATATATGTATATATATATTATATATTATATATTATTATATATATATATATATAAATCAAATTAGATCAATTAAGAAATAAGTTTTAGATAAATACTGAAAAGTTACAAAATAAAATGCATGCACAACAAATTAACAAAAACAACCAGAAAAATATTTA
>JABUQX010096383.1:2500-5000 GCA_015478945.1 Trachelipus rathkii
ATATATATTATTATAGATAATATATAATATATATATATATATATATTTTTATTATATATATAATATACATATATATAATAATATATAATATATAAAATATATATATATAATATATATATATATAATATATACTATATATATAATCATACATACATACATACATACATACATACATACAATACATACATACATACAACATACATAACATACATACATACATACATACATACATACATACATACAATACATACATACATACATCCATACATACATACATACACTCCCTACCATACATACATACATACGATACATACATACATAATACACATCCCTCTCTGACAACTACGTACACTTTTATATTACATTTCTTATACACGGTGTGTCTCTCTCTCTTTCACATAATACATACATACATACATACATACATAATACATACATAATACATACATACATACCATACATACATACACATAATACATACATACTTACATACATACACTACATACATACATACATACATACATACATACATACATACATACATAGCATACAATACATACCTACTACATACATACAACATTACATATAGATATATATATATATATTATATATATATATTATTAAAAAATTAAAAATATAATATATATACTATATATATTATATAATATATATATATATATATAAAAATTAACTGCCTTCTCTGGGATTGAAACACCGCATGTTCCGACTGAGGACAATATACCCGGTTTCTTTTAACATCTATATAATTGCGATTATTATGCAATATTAACATCTACAATATAAAGAACGAGGGAATAGGGACAGCTGATGAACACCTGGGAGGTCGCCTTGATGGAGTCGGTTGCTTTATATAATTGTTCGTGAATCCAAGTTTTAGGGTTGGAGATGGCTCAATCGTAACGCACCGGTATATTGTCCTCATCGCAACATGGCGGTTGTTCAATCCCGGAGAAGGCAGTTTATTCTTTTACCTTCCTATTCTATGTTCTTTCTTTAACATCTTAATATAATTGCGATTATTATGCCAATATTTAATATAATATATATATTATATAATATATAATTATCTATAATATATATAATAATATAATATATATATATATAGATATAGTATATAATATATAATACTACTATATATATTATATATATATATATATATATATATATATATATATTAAAAATCTACAGCTATGCAGACGATATAACAATTACAGCCCAAAACTCCTCTATAAATACAGCAAATGGAGAAATACAGAAATATTTAAACCAGCTAAAACAATGCTATCAACAAATAGAATGGTTGTCTTCCCTCAAAAATCATCTATAACACTACTCACACACGATAGAAGAGATTCCAATATTCATCCAACTTTGTTCCTTTCAAACATTAGACTACCACTTAATAATCAACCCAATATCTTTGGCGTAACCTTTAATACACATTCAATATTCACCACCCCCCGCATAAATAATTTTACCTCTAGAGTTACATAAATTAAACGTGATGAAAACGCTACTGAACAAATTTTTACCAAAACAGAGACCCTCACTATAGTTTACAGGCACTACCTTCGTCTCATCTTAAACTTTGCATCACCAATCTGGAAAAGAAGCATTATCACAGTGCAATATGCAAAAGCTAGTAGAAGTACAAAAAAAAAAAGCTCAGAATAATAATAGGCTGCCTCCTCTTTACACCCATTCGTCACTTTTTGACCGAAACAAAAATTCTTCCTGTAAGTGCCCATCTCGACATGATGGACTACAACAAGTAATTCTCAATAAACCACCCCTTATATCAAA
The DNA here is from genome assembly GCA_015478945.1 of Trachelipus rathkii. NCBI lineage: Eukaryota > Metazoa > Arthropoda > Malacostraca > Isopoda > Trachelipodidae > Trachelipus > Trachelipus rathkii. The sequence continues at coordinate 4,325 of JABUQX010096383.1, forward strand.
CATTACAACAACCCCTCCACCAAGAACAAAAAAGGATCAAAATCAGTATTGTACTATTTTGAAAATATAACACAAACCCGACCCCCCCCCCCGCGACCCAGATATTCCCTTTACTAAGCACATCCACACTCAGTTAGCCAAAGGAACGACCTCATCCCTAAATATCCCAACAGAAAGTTTGTGGATGTTAAATCCAGAGTAATGCTGTCCCGTTTACACTCTGGCCCACCATCCCTCACTCAGGAATTTAAATATAAAATTCATAATGCCCCATCTCCCCCTCCCTAGTGTCAACGATGCCTCTCCCTGACAATTGACGATACAGGACATCTCCTGCAGGACTACTCTGGCCTAATGGGTATTAGAAATAAACTTGACACATTCCTTCTGACGGATCTCTGGGTCCGGGCTGCTGTGGTGGTACAATATTTCGTGGATGCCAGTTTCTCGTAGAAGAGCAGGAGGCAACTAATAGTAATATACCTTTACTCACTAATATATATAATATTATATATATATGTATTAATATATAATATATATATATACACCGCGTTATATATATATATATATATATTAATATATATATATATAATTTACATATATATATATATAATATTTCTATAGAAGATATGTACATAATATATATATATATATATATAATATATATTAATATAAT
>JABUQX010096383.1:12500-35352 GCA_015478945.1 Trachelipus rathkii
CCTTGTTAAATCTCTTTTCCTCTTCCATACCTTCCCTCTTTTTCTTAACCAAAACTCTAATGTTTGATCGTTCAGATAGCAAACTTTTTTTCTGCTTCCTCTCACTATCTCTTTAATCAATAGAGTGCCAAATGTGGATATTGTGGTATGTGACAATGACAACTTCTCTAATCTGATTTGGAATTTTGTGAATTTTTGGTCAAAGCTCTCTTGCCAGTCTGCAACTAGATTCATATGTTACTTATGCCTGTCTTCTAAATCAACTGACTACCTTAAATTCTTCGACTTTTCAAACTCCAAAATAGATCACATTCTATCACTTCTTTTTCTGCAATCAGCATTCTAAACGATGTTAATGCTTGCCAATTCCAATATCTTTCCACAAATTCTAAAGATTCAGCTAATGAGCTCGAATACAAATGGCTTTCCAGAATAGCCTCGAGCAGATGGTGCAGCTGTCAACCTGCATCTCTGATCTTTCTGGAGATAAATCCAACGTACTAGATCTTTTCTTAACTTCAACCTTCTCCAACTCTTTCCAACTCCGGAATATTTCGATCACATTTTTATCAGCAACCTGTTCAATTTTTAATATTTCGCTGGGATGCCGTAAGTTTTAAGCTACCAAACATCTTTGGCACTTTGGTACTACTAACTTAAGGAACTTGTGGTCATATTTCTTTGATATACTATGAAATGGTTATAGCTTCAGTGAAAGTGTCCCGTTTTCTAGTTCCTCTTTCCAAGAAATGTCAACTATAAATGTGCTTCTTTCTCTGACGCTTCTCTATAGGATCTTGTAACTGCACAACTTCTGTTTTACTTCGTACTAAAGTTGAAATCTTTTCTCAAACCTTTGTCTCTAATTTCGATTTAGACGATCTCGGATCTATTCTTCATTCTCAACCTTTAATCGGGGACTAGACCAAATAAATGGTCGACAGGAAAAAATTTCGACTCAACATCAAAAAAATTTCCTGTACAGCCCGTCGCAGGTGCTAGGATAGGTTAGGTTAGATTAAGTTAGGTTAAGTTAAGTTTTGTTAGATTCTTTAGAGAAACTCTAAATAATTAGATAGATTTTTTTTACAAATATCCTTTAATCGTCTAAATAATTTCATTCTCACTGACTTGGTCCATTGCTCTTTGCCATTTGATGAATATTTTGCCATGTCTCTAAGAATATCGAAAGCCTTTGATAGAGCCCGGCACAAAGCCTTGATTTTGAAGCTTCCCTCATTTGGCATCTATCCTTCTTTCTCATTTCTTTTTTGGTCATTCTATAGCAGCATTTGTTGACATCCATCGTTCAAACATTTAATCTATCAACAGTTATGTTCCTCAGTTCCTATGTTCCTATGTTCCTATCTCTAAAGTTTGTTTTAAATTTCATTAATGAATTAAGCCTGTCACTTTTTAATCAATCAACTTTTATATTTAAAATACACGGCGACACTTAGTGTAGACACCATGTATATATATCAAGTGTTTGATTGAGGAAACTCATGTATGTATTTCTGACATTTGGTTCCGACACTAGTGTCAGTGTAGCAGTGTAAGTCGTGTGAATACATCTTGTGTAGTGTCTCTGCGAGTGTATCGAAGTATAGATGAGATCAGACATTTTTTGTCAGAGCTTGGAAGAAGGATGATTCCAGAACCTTAATTTTAATTTTATATATAAATATATAAAAACAGAGTCAAAAGAACAATTGCAATTATTGGGGCAACTATATATTATATATATATATTATATTTATATACAATAATAGTAGTATATATATAATATATATAATATATTATAGTATATTATTATATACACTTATACTACGATATATATATATTATATATAATTTAATATATATATACTATATATATATATTTAACACACAAACTCATGACCTCGGTTTAAACAGACCTGTTAACGGATTTCGGAAGCAACGAACTATTTCTGATGCGCCACTATACGATCACGTCGTATCAACAATACCTCTTCACCATCCCATGGTAAGTCTGATTTTCACTTAAAAATGTTGATTTACATATTAATATGTATATTTACAGTGTGAATGTATGTTGTTTAACAGCCACTGCTAGATTGAAATATAATGTGATTGAAATTAAAAGTACGATACTGCTAATTGTTACTTCTTTCTTTCAGTAGGGTAATATTGCTGATATTAGCCGTAACCTGAGTATTCATACCGTAGGTTTCCTATTATCGGTACTTAACGGACAATCAGCTTTATCGGACTGATGCTTCCTCTTTCAGTCGCGTTAACCGAGATAGATAACTATATATATGCAGTATAGTAATATATATATATATATAATAGTATATTAATGAATAACATATAATACTATAATATATACTATATATATACTATATATACTATATAGTATATAATATATATATAATATATATATATATATATAATATAAATTATATAAATGCGTTTCTTCCTCATTTTTATCAGTTCTTTTCACACCTAACACGCCTTATGATTGTCCATCTGAACACATTGTACCTAATCATACATCTTATTTTCATACCATAGTTTTCACTAATTATACATTAACCAGGTAGCAATATACCTCATCGTACACACTATCTAGCACACTGCAAAACCTTAGTCCTTTTACATCAACCACGGATTTAATTGCACCCGCAACTTTTGTTTATCATTCCTTTTTACACCAATAATCTAAATTTAAACTCAGACTCTTGTTCCAGTGCTCATCACCTAAATAGCTCTCACATCGACGACTGGTCCCTCACTCGCAACCATACCCTTACTCTTTATCTACTTTTACTTTCAAAGACCTTTCCATGTTTAACACACCTTGCAAACCCTTCATCTAATCATACTTCAAACTCCTCAGATTCGCCACATCGCCCACACAACCAATGCATTTCTCGCATTATAATAAGAAGGTGCACCTTCGACTATCTCTCTTCCGATTACCTTCATTCTAATATCTTCCCCTGTAACCTATCTCTAATTCTTTTCATGACCCACCGGAGCAAGGAGAACAGTAACACATCCTTGTGCTCAACCCGCATAATGTTAAACCAATCTTTCAACGCCATTTATGTTTGCATCCGGCATTGTAAGGCGTGTCGAGGGTCATCTCATTAGCTTTTAATTTTCAATTCAGGCGCCTATAAGCCTACCAAATACAATATACTAAACACCTGCCCAGAGCTTCCTATTAATCCCTTCGATGACGCTGTTACAATGTTCATGAAACCTAAATTTATATTATTGATTAACGATTGAAAATTTCAAAAATTTTCTCAATCAATTTTTGTTTCAGTGTAAAATTTTGTGTTAGGGATGAACCCGAATTACTTTTAATTTGTATTTTCATTGTTCTTTTCAATCAGGCCCCTTAGTCCACTCTACGCATGTCTTATCAACCAAAACAGAAACACAGCATAGATCTTCCCTGCATCACTCAATAAACTAATTCTCCTTATCCCTCTTACCCTTATATAAGGGTATCATTATTACTCCCTCATCCATCCCTTGAAACTATACCTCATGCGCATAAGGCGGTCTGTTACATAACATCGCAAATCCATGGTAATCACAATCACCCTTCTTATCTTGATCATTCACCAGTAATAATCCAATCTATGCCTGCAGATTTGCCATTGACTTCAATCTTTTCTCACTTAACCCTTACTAATAATAGAATTGTCTCCTTATCCCAATATACTGAAATTTGCTTCTTGCACCATCGAAACCCCACACATACATTGCTGCTCAATGTATGCAGATTTTGTAAATCGAAGTGTTTTCCATCACTTCTCCTCGCATCTATTATCTTCCAGTTACAAAACACGCATCTTATTATTATTCTATGACAGATTCCTTCCCAAATTCTTACCTTTCATCCTTCTTCCAGAAGAGCTTTCAATTCCCTTGTAAGTCCCCTTTCATTCTCCTTCCAACTGTTCATCGTTCTTACAGCTCATTTTTTTTCTCTAAACGTATGCAAGAGTTTTTATTCTTCCTTTTCTCATATTTTTATATATTAAAACACTGTAATGATATATATAAATAATATTATATAGTTTATATAGTATATATTATGATATATATATATATATATATATATATATATATATTATATTATATATATATTTATAAATATATAATGATACTATATATATATATATATATCAGTATAATAATAATAGGTATAATTATATATTTTATATAATAGTATATATACTATTTATATATGATAATACATATATATATCGATATTATAATATTATATATATACTAATATATTATATATAATATATAATTAATAATATATATAATATATATATTATATGTGTGTGTTGTGTGTGTGTGCTGTGTGTTGTGTGTTGTGTGTTGTGTGTGTGTGGTGTAATCATGCGCTTTGAAAAGTTAGTTTCTGGCTTAGATTCAGACCCCTCAAATCTGATCGGAATTTTCCCCTCTGCTATAGGATAAATCTTCACCAAGTAATGCATATTCATTAAAATTACATCAAAAAGATATTTTATCCAAGTTCTTCATTTATATTTATAAATAATGTGATTCAATAATAAGATGATTTTTGAATTCAAGACGGAAATTAGTAAAAATTTGAATTCAGGACAAGAATTATATATATATATTATATACTTAACGGGATATTAGATATGAAAAAACGTCCCCCTCATATAATTGATTATATCCCCGTCGGTCACTCGAGGGCGTACATAGCGTATACTCATACTGATATATGGGTGGTCACTGAGTATATATAATTATATATTAGTTTATATATTATATAAATTAATTATATTAAGTAATATATATATAATAATAATAATTATTATATATTATATATATATATATATATTATATAATATAATATTATATTATAATCTAATATAGGCTATATATAATATATATATATGATATATAAATATTATATATATATATTATGAGCTATATTATATATTATAATAGTATGTTATATATTTATTAATTATAATATATAGTTAATAATAGTAATAATATATTAATTATTGAATATATTATATATTATGATAAGTATATATATATTAGTATTATATATAGTTAATAATAGTATATATAATATAATAGATATATTCATACTAGCCTCCTTATTCACCTCAGGTTGTGGGTAGGTGGCACAACATACCGCAGAGAGGTAAACAGAGAAGTTAGTGATATAAGAATATATTAACAGATATCTCAAAAGCAAAATGTATCCTACCTGTAACTCTTTCGCATATAATAAGTGAGTGACTCGTCTCATTAGTAAAAATACAAAAAAGAAAACAAGACTTCTGTATAGCAATTTTTGTCTTCTGTAATTTCGTATATGTCATCCTTTGGACATTGTTGATTTAGTGTGGTGCGAGCATTATTTGGTAACGAGCTAGCAGAAATTTTGTTGACCATTTTTTTTCCTATCTGAGAAATTATTTGACGACATCTGGACATATGTGGGATCGTTTTTGGCTTTAATGTCCTGTCGTACATATTTTTTCCTGGTCGCCTAATTTTTCTCCTGGTAGAACCGCATTTGAGGTACTATTGCCCCACACATTAAATGGCGTAATCGAGTTAGAAGCTTAGCCTCCGGATTAATTATCGGAATAAATTTTTTAAAATATTATATATACTGATATAAATATATATATATAATATAATTCATATATATATATATATATATATATTCTATATTATATATATAGTATATATATATATAATATTTAAATATATATAATATATATATAATATAATATATATATATATATATATAGTATATAATCTTATATATGATATGATATTATATCAATATATATACTAATACTATTACTATATATATATATATTTTAAAGGTATTACACGGCAAATAGGGGGCTCCGAGGCGACGGGGAACAGAAGGGGGACTTCTCCCATACCCGCGTAGGGGAGGGGGCGGGAGGAAGCCATGACCCGGCGCGACGCCCGCGACACACCACAAAGATACCAGTGAGCTGGGGTTCCAGGAGACCCTGCCCACGGAGGGGGGAAATTGGTCCTAGCCGTGTCGTTGCCCGCGGAAGGCCGATGAACCCGACATACTGAATTTACTGGCGCATCCTCTCGCGTTTTATCCCTTGGGTATTCTTTAGTTTAATAATAATATTTTTGAGGTATTCATACGGAGATTCAATGATAGAAAAAGTTATTCATCACCATTGTTCCACATGTCAATCTAAAATCGCACTAATTATCAGCAATCTCATTCTATTCACAATATTCCATAATATTCAAATTCCACTGCACTCACCTATATCGAGTCCATACTTTTATTCACATTATATCGGGATCATCTTCGAGACATGCCAGATCATATTCGCCGCTATTACAGAACCCACACCAGCAAACTTAATTACCTCGAATATCCAAACCGGGTATTGTTACCAGGCACATCGTTCCATCAAATGATGTCGCCACGACATCACATAGTAATGCGTTTGGACCAAACGAGCTTCATCAAATCCTTTTTCATATGACCAAACCATAATTAAATGCAAATTTCAATTTATTCTCTCATTTACATAATTCTTCACACCATACAACTTCGAATAACAAGGTTTATTCCTCAATTTTATAATCTACTAAAAATAGTCATACCACAAGTTACTACGCGTCATCAAGTATTTAAAGTCATTTATTAATAACACCAGAGGAGGTTGCCATGCCTATGTAATGTAAATGTATAGTAGGGAACGAGCAAAGTAGATGTTGAGATCGAAACTTACTGTATAAATATAGCCAGTCAGCGTGTTGTTGAATGTCTACGTGCAGGCTAACACTGAAGTTATCTCTCTTCATCTCCTTCTCCGCCGCATTCTCGTCTCTCGTCGTCTACTATAGAACTAATATAGCAATAGATAATATAAGTAGATAATTAGTAATAGTAGAGAGGCTAAATGATAGGTATAATCTGGTAGGACTATTATGTTAAGTATATATATGGTATATATTAGTCCATACATGAACGCAGTATAGGGATTATAATCTATAGTATATAATATATATAAGAATTTTTATGAAGTTAATATCTGATATACTTGAAACATATTTTTTTGTCGAATATGCTTTATAAATATATAACAAGACAACTATGTGTAGTAAGATGAGAAGTGTGTAATAAGAATGAAGCAAGAGTAGACGAAGAATAGTGGAGATGATGAAGGGAATTTGGTGCTTGTAAGGATTAATATATGTGCAGGAGAAATACTTATAGAGCCTCTACTCTTTTTTAGGATTATTATCTTCTGCTTAATAGTGTTAAAGTCAGGTTAGAAAAGATGACGAATTGGTGAACAAGCGAATAGGTGCATTAAGAATGATCCAGATCTCAATCACATCTGACATTCTCAATCACTCGGCATGCTGGGCAACCTGTTGCGATGAAGACTTACCTGGTGACATAGTTTTATTATTAAGTCTAGGTATATAATATATAAGTAATAAGTTATATATATAGATTAGAGTTAATTAATATAATAACGTTATAGCAAGGCTGCTCTGAATGCATCTCTACTGAATATATGTATATATATATATATGTATACTATATATATATATTATATATATAGTTATAGTGGTTTCTTTAATTTGAATTGAAGAGGTCAGGCATGTAAATAGAAACTATAACATCTACAGGAAAATTAAAATAGACATTCTTTGGATTTCAGGTTAGATTTATTCGGAGGAGACTTAAAAAAAAATTATTTTATTTCTAATATCTTTACAGATAATAAATTCTTAATAAATTATTAGTATTATTATAGTGCAGGCTCTGAGTGACCTTGAAACCGTGCAAGTATGCTGATTCCGAGCAAAGAAGATGTGCGCAATAGCGAACGTTTGAGTTTTCTGCTGGAGAAATAATTAAGTGGTTTTGCACTTTTTAAAGCATATTCAGTGATTTTAGGCGGTTCGAGGCCGACGGAGGCGAGACATGAGGGGGGACGAAGTGCCCCTCACACGTCGTTCCCCTGGTAGTGAAGAGGCCGAGACAACCTCGCGCTCTAATTCCACCCGTTTTGTTTTACCCGTGGTATTGGTTAAAGCGTTTAAAAAAGAAAAATTCAACAAATTCTGGCAGACCCTCAGTGCGGTGCTACACAGGATGTGTATATTCGGATGTAAGCGGCATCTCTCAAATCTGTCAAAAAAGTTGGAGATAAAACTGTAATATCTTTCAACACATGTTGTCTTAAGCAATTTTAATTTGTACTGAAAAATCGTTATTTTTTATTTTTTCTTTAGTTTCACAGGGGTAAAAATGTCTCCTATTAGAGAAATGTATTATTTTATTCTTCCGTTTGTAGCTAGAGTTATAAGGGTATGCTTTTTAGTAGATACATTGCTGGGCCGGCTTGTTTCGGGGATGCTGATCCATATATATATAGTATAAAGTTATTTAAGAATCAGCTGTTTCCAGTAGTACATATCATATGATAATATCTTATATAATAACTATAGTAAGGTGACGAGTTGGGTGGCTTATGATCGTTTAGTGAATGCCCGTGTGTCTAATATGTATAGATGAGAGCTACGATTGTGAAGTCGTCGATCACAGAGTGTCATGGGCGATTCAGTGGCTGTAATAGTCGATGACGGCTTCAGATTTATGGGTTGCTTCGGTGAGTGCACGTAGAGTGAGGTTCTGACGCTTTATTCGGGTGCCGTGTGGAGAGCTGACTAGCTTATTCGTGAGTATGGTGGTATTATTGTTAGAGTGATGAGAGATTATATTTTGTAGAGTCACGACAGAGCTAGTATATTAGATGCATGTATTCTCAGGTACTGCTGGAGCGCCAGTGTAAGGAGACACACCGAGTCTATGGGGTTTATGCTAAGTGATAGACACGGATTATTGACAGGTAAGGATAGCAATAGCATGTATGTACAAGATTAATAGTACCATAGCAGGATGTGTGCAATGCATACTGGTGGCGCACGATATGCACTGAGGTCAGCCACTTATTCACATATCATTTTCATCATGCAGTGTTGCCACGTACGTCGCACATCCTCTTCCTAGACAACTGATGCACCTTAGCAGATAATTGCGTCAACTACTATATATACTTATGTTTGGGGGGAGGATTAAAGGTTCAGCGCCTCCACATCCGGTAGTGTCCTGCGTGGTCGTAGAAGGGAGACGTAATTAAGGGGCCGTGGTAAGTTTATGGGGGATTTGGCGTGATTATGATGCCCGTACTGTAGAAGCCATACATAATCTTCTTGCCAGGAAGTGCTTAATGGCTATAAGGGCCTCGCGAAGGTGAAACGGAGCGCTCGGTAGGATGCGTGCGACAGAGGAGGTATTAAGAATCGTTCCTGGTGCTAGGTGTAAACATCGCGAGTTTTTCGGAGCAAAGGATCTAATTAAGTCGTTAGAATAGGGTGAAGCAGTATGCCTGAGGGATGAGTGCTGGAGAGAGTAAACTTAGAATGTTGAAGATGGGGAGTTGCTAAGATATGGGAAGAAGGAAGAGGCGCGAGATGAGGTGGGAATTAGGAGAATGTCGTGTAGGGGTTTACGGTATGGCGTACGAAGTAAAACGGTGGATGTAGCTTTGGTGCGTTTGAAGTCTGTGCCGTGGATCATGATTCAGGTATGCACGACGTCAGTGACAGAATTGATGTGTAAAGTAGTTGCCTAGGGCTGTGTGATTTGACGTCTGTTTGGGTGAAACCCTAGCAAAAAATGATAGAGAAAAGACGCAAGATCGAGTCAAAAATGATGTGAAGTACGTGTGGCAGAGGATGTATGTTCGTTGTAAATGATGTCTGTGGGTGGGCGTTTTTGAGGGGAATGGAATGTTGGGTATGGAAAAAGGAATTATAATATGGAGTAGGGTGGGAGGAGACATGAAAAGTTGTAGGTCCAGAAGGTCCGTGCTAGTTATTTACGAGTGAAGTTGGAAGTCGCTCTTGACTTGTCGTAAGGTGGGGTAGTACGGAGGGTAGGCTCACGCCAGTCGAGTGGGGGGAAGCGCCCTATGTAGTGGGTAGGGTACGCTTGTTTCCTTGATGGAGTGTAGCGTGGTCGGGGGGCGATAGCTGAGGCGTCTGAAGAATCTAAATGGTTAATAGTTAGAGGAATTGAAAAGGTCAGGTAATGTTGTGGTATGTAGACGTAGGTCCATCTGAAGGGAAATGTTGAAGATAGTACGAATAAAATACTGGAATAAATCTGAAATGATGTTATGGGATGGGTGATGGGTAGGAGCACTTTCAGATTGGAATTGTGTGGGGGACCCTGAAAATGGTTGGATTAGGGTGATCAAAAAAAAACGTGGACTGGAACATAACAAGTGTTTTGGGCTGGTCGGGCAGAAAATGAGAATGGTTAGGGACAAGGTGATTTATGTTCAGTTTGAGGAAGAGGTGATGAGCGTGTAAGTAATACTTTCCGCTAAATCACATAGATGGTATGCCATTTAAAGTAAATCACTAGAGTTGGGTAAGGTAGAGAATGTGAGGTTTTGTGATTCCAACGTGATAAATATGATTCGATTTTGTGTTTGGTGAAAGAAAAAGAGAGTGTTGAAGTAGAATTCGGTTGTATTGCTTCAAATGCAGGTGAGGGGATGTAACAATAGGATTATCAGACATTTATTTGTTCTCCATAAAATTAAGTTAGTGGCGGGGGTGGGACATGGAGAGGAAGATGATGACGGAAGGAAAAGGGTAGATCAAGAGGTGAGAAGTTAATAGAATATGTTGTAAGATCGCTTGCAATGAATCAGTTGAAATGTGAACAAGTGGGAACTGAACGATCTGGTATAGCCAAAAAATGAAGGAATTCTTTTTTAGTAGTGCAAAGGAACGTAATATGGATGTGGGCTACCAGTACTCAAGTAAGAATGCTAACGCAAGTGAAGATGTGGCTAATGAAAGGGGATGTGAAGAGGTAAACAAGTAAAAAGAAAGAAAGCGTGGTTGAATGTACTAAAGCCAGTGAGGAAAAATTTCAGAAAGAAAAGATGTTTGGAATTATATCAGGAGGGAAAAAAAAAAAATAGCTAAAAGAGGTGGCGCATACGTAGGGAGAAAAGAATCGACGTATTAAATGACAGTCTTAGAAGGTAGGATCGAATGGGGACTTACGAAGGGATGACTGAAAGCTCTTTTTAGAAAGGAACTCACAGCGAAAAGGTTAAGAGATGGGAATAAAGGGGAACCGCTTAGAAATAATGAAATAGGGATGGTGCTTTTGTAACATGATGGAAACCGGATGTGAGGAGAGTGGTGGAAAGAACACTTCGACAGAATCTGTATAATGTGGCAGTAATGCAAGAGGCTGATAGTGAAACTGTGTGTGTGGGGTTTGACTGTATGCAAGAAAAGGAATAGTCAAAAAAAGTTATTATGCGGATGAGTTCTAGTTAGGCAACGGGAGGTGGTGATGGCTAAGTGAGAACGCTGAAAGAACTGGTAAAAGCTCTGCAGGTATACGATGTAATACTGGTGATATGATCAACGCAATCGGAGGCGAGGAATGGAGACTTGAATTGGATGTTACGGAAAATTGTGTACATAAACGCGGTTGTTATAGGAGGGGGCATAGTATTCCGAGGGATTAGAGGAGAGAGCAGTAAAATAACGAAGACCCGCTTATATTAAGCGGTAAGGGGAGATAAGGAGAGACATTTAGGAATTTGATTAAAAGAAACTTGTTTCTTCATCCATTAAATTCTAGTGTTTATCAATATTTATTTTCTCCTCTTATTCTGTAATTTAAAGTTGTTACTGTGTGTTGATGTCCTCTCACTTTATTTTCCTCTTTATTTTTTATCATAAAGAGGTGAACATATATATAGTTTCCATGTTATCGAAGTCGAGGTTTTTACCTATGTTAGAAGACTACTTCTATGGTTAGTAAGGGGGGCTGAATTCTGATTATAATTATCAGAAATTAAATCAAATCTGTGTTGGTAATCTGCGGTCTTTACAATCAAAGATCCGACGTTTTCGCTCGACACACATAAATAACTATTACAGTTATGAAAGTATTGGAATCCTATAGAATGGCATTAAGGGGATGAAATATTTGAATATTAGTATAATCAAGTAGATATACATATAATATATAGTATAAAATATATATATATATCAGATATAATATATATATAGTAGTATATATAATATATTAATATATATAAGTAAACTAAATATATATAATATAAATATATGAAAATATATAGTATAGTAATATATAGTATATATATATATATATTATCATATATAATATAGTATATATATATATATATATATATATAATATATAGTTCGTATACAATATAATATAAATATAGTATAAGTATATATTATTATATATATATCTGATATTATATTATATAATATATATATATTATAAGATAATATATATATATATATATATAATATATATATAGTTAATATAGTACAATATATAGTATAGTATCAAATACTATATTACTATATTATATATATTACTATATATATATATATATCACATACGTATATAATATATATATAATGTATATATATAATTATATGCTTTAATGTATAATCAGTAAGCTATATATGGGTTTTAAGTGACAGGCCTTTATGCCCGGTGCTGCGAAAGTTACAGTAACCGTATTATATATATGTATTAGTGATGGCACTAAACCTCCAGTAATTACTCTTAGTCGGGGAAAAAGTGTGTGTGTGTGTGATCGTATATATATATATATATACATATATTATAAGTATACGGTATATATATATATATATATATATACGTAGTATACTATATAATATTGTATATACTATATGTATATATAGTATATATAGTCACTATAGTATATGTCAATCATATATACTTAATATATAATAGTTATATAATATAATATATACTATATGGATATATATATATAACTAGTAATAATAATTAATGAAATTAGTATGATTAATTATATATATGATAAGTATATATTATATATATATAGTATATATAGTAATAATATATAAGTATATACTATATAACATAGTATTAAATTATCAACCTTAACGTTTGTGATAGGTTAAGGTGTAATGTATTAAATAAATACATACCGTCGCACAGTTACTATGTGTCTGGGAAATCTTATACAGCAACAATAAGGCCAGGCTCCCAGGATGGTACTAAAAAACACTACGTGATTTCAATTCTCGAATAATGGCGGTAACCTCTGTAACCACATTCCGTTTGATTGACCAAATCGAGTCTGTAATGAGCCTTTAATGATGGCCTGCAGAATAGATCAATGAAACTGTACAAACAACAATCAGTGGGTTATAGGATAGACAAAGCACGGCCTAAAGAGAATGAGACGTCGGTTCTTTTTATATTAGAGCCAGTCAAAAGACTAATATTAAGCTTACTAACTTACAATTGTATTAACCCTGCCACAAACATTTAATACTTTAAATATGGAATATTGGGCTTCAAAATAGAGGCTGGATTATTACGAATAAGAGAAAATAATGCATCAGATGTAGAATTGGACACGGCGGGTATATTAAAAAATCATTTTAAATAAAATAAAATAAAATAAATAAAATAAAATACTTCACAAACCATTAAACCAAATGAAAAAATATAATAAATTAGTTAGGGATGTACCGATAGTACCAAATAGTTTATGCAATATAATGATAAATATATATATAAGTATGAATATATATATCACTTCACTATATATATATATATGATATATATATCACACATTAATTAAAAAATAATTATATAGTTATGATATATATTCTATATAATATTTATAAGGTTACGGATTTAATTTATTACTATGGGAAGAATACGTAGTAATATATATATATATATATAAGTATAATTATATATATATATATATTATACTATACATATATAAAGTATAGTAGTATATATATATATATATATATGAGGTATATATGATAATATAAATGATGAGTATTTAATACTATAATATTATTTATATTATATTATAATAACCACGAACACTGTATCTTCCCGCCTTAAGGCGGGGTAGCTGGTATCGGTGCAGGCCATTCCCATAATTCATGATTTTTCCTCGCATCTCGGAGCCTCACACACACCCTCCTCCGATTGCCAGTTCTAATCCTCTCGCCAAACACAGCCCTAATAGCTTTGCCTTCACACCTCGCAGAACCCTCCGTCTCTTACCCAGCAAATTGTCTTTATTCGACTCGATGCCCACTATCTTCTTCGTCTCCCCCGTTCCATCTCCTCTCTTACCCCCTCCGCCTCCAAACTCTCCTAACCGACCCTCTGGTGTCCTATCATTCTCATCCAAGATGGTCCACGAAGCCGGCATGAACGGTTCTGATGAGCGTAGACTGACTCTGGATGTATGTAAGATCGAAGTAACGAGGCTCATCACTCCACATACATTGGATGTCAGCTACAGACAGGCATTTGATGATGCGTATCAGCGATTAGATATATCACGTCTATATAAGGGGAGAGTGAGTCGACGCGCTCAGTAGTAACACTAGGGCAATGTATCTTCCATGGTGCGAACATGATAGCATGAGCATATAGTATCTACCGTGTGAGACTGAAGTGAGATCAGCATAGGACTAGGTGGCGAGTGCCGAAGACTCCATCGAGAGGACACCAAGGAAGATTCACCAGAGAGCTTGGCGTACCACGTAGGTGCAGAGGGACATAGATCTACTATGAGGTAGATGTCTGAATAGAATCTGCTAGTATGAACATGAGCTCTATGGGCGAGTGCTAGATCGCAGTACGGATGTTACGTGGTCATTCGGTAGAGCACACAGAGAAATGATGTTATGAGCGAGGATGAGATGACTGAGATGTTCCGACGGAATATACATCAGTGATGACATCACATCACGTCCGATATGAGTAAGAGTCTAGTCATGACTCGTGTAATCGAACGTACCTAATTGCCTAATGCAGCGTCGTCAAGGCTCTCTGTATTACTAACCTACCAAGAGAGTTGACCAAATAGCTAACCGAGGGGATATAGTCTACTCCAAACAGACGTCCTCTAATCATGGCTCGAAAACAGACTTCCCATAACTATCTATCTTCGGGCCGCGACTATGGTGGCATTCGTAGCCCCACATAGTTTCCTCAACCCAGCTAGTAGATACTACCGCGGAACTTCATACGAAAGATCATTTTACGGAAACAAGGAAAGACGCTTAGTCTGTAGACGAGTTCTATCGTGAAGATAGAATCAGACACCGCGGCCGGATTTCATAATTGTAGACACCAGATCGAGACACGTGCAATAGCTCGATGCTGCATTTCGCGTCTCAGTCCTTACTGAAATCTAATTGATACTATGTCAGATTACCTACATACTGCGGCTATTGCATCTGAATTATATCGTACTTGCGCCATCACGGCATAGTATACTCTCATCGATACGTATGATTGTATTATCATATGCGCAGTGAGAGCGTAGTGGCATCTCGTCTTAGGAGACTTGCATCTACTGGATATATGAGACTGTTGTGGATAAGCTCTGCTGTGAACAGTGGCATAGCAAGACCTGGTTACCGTTAGCATGAGTACGTGACAGTTGTGGATAACATAGGCACGCAGTAGAAGTGCGTGCGTACGCTCGCCACGCGAAGTAAACGTGTGCGCTGATCTTGCGTGACGCATCATGACGTCGCACGATTGACTGACAAACTGTGGAGGATAGAATATTTCCTTCGCAGAATCCGAGGAGGAAGCTCGGCTCAGGCTACTCACTCGTCACTAGCTAGATCGCTCTCTACCATGATAAGTTAGTATGCAATATGATGTCTACGTAGATAGTACGGGAGTTTGCTGGATATTCAGGTCAGCACCGCTCCTAAACTCTTCTAGATATACAGTGTGAACAGAGCAGGCTACGGCGCGATAGTTGGCGCACTCGGCCAACACGTCGCGGCTCAATCGGCGAAAATGTTGCTCCTCCATCCTTACAAAGAGCAAGCTTACCTACGTGTTCTAGCTCACTGTCTTCGTCGCTGGAGATTTATGCATTAAGCAGCCCCTTTTAGTCCCACACTTACTACATCGGTCGAAAGACTTCCTATCTACGAGTGTATGGAAGATACTTGAAGCTACCGAGTAGTAGTGAACAGCGCGCCTATCTGTAACTTCTTTCGCCACAATAATAGTGATGGAGAGTATTGATACATTCGCAAATAGTGATACTCGTGAAATGTTCACTTATCTCCAGTTCGTATCTGACATACCAATTACTCTCCATTTAATCCTATATGACTAATTCACATCACATCCGCTTACTGCGTCTGTTACGGGTAACGAGTGGATAGGAGATACCCACCTGACCTCCAGATTACCATCAAATTACTGCTGTGACAGGAAACAACCATCCGATCCAATAGGATAAAGTTAGCAAAATCTGTGAGCCACGGTGACATTACATCCCCTGTCTCAACCGCGACTCTCTCTACCGCCAACACTCTCGACCGTCCCTCGCTAATATACGACGTACATCGAAAATAAGACGACACCTATCACGCTGAGCTATTCCGTATATTAAAAGCGCCTCGTAAACGGTGCACCTGTTGACTCTGAAATTGTTACCCCGCCTCAGTCATCGCCATATTCGTGCTTAAAAGCGGAGTGACAGTCCACAGCACCCCCATAAGATTCCCCGGCCATTTTCAACTCTCATCAATACTGCTTTCCTCCTGAATCTAAAAAAACCCATACACTTTCCCTTTCGCTCTTCTATACACTTCGTCAGCACAAGCCCTTCATATCGTGACAATACTATTCGGATCCACCATTCCCGCCTTTACCCACCTCTAAATGCCTCTATGTCTTGATTCCGCCCCCATTCTCGTCTTCGCCGTAAATCGTTCTCACCCTCGGTCAATTTAGTGTATTAACTCATCCATCACAACTTTCCCTACTACATCTCAAAAGGAACAAATACTTCTACAAGTCCGACACTCGAGTCTACTTACGTGCACCTGTCCCTTTATAACAGGGGAACTAAACAAACCTATCGAGCACGCAAAACTCGCTGTGGAACCGTCTCCTTCTCCACACCATAAATTATATAACCAGTATACAGCCATTTCTCCACAGTCACGAGAGCCTCTGGGCCTGCCCATCTGTACACATCTTCATCACTCAGACAACACCGCATGTAGACCTTGTTAAGACTCTTTTTCCTGTTTTTTGCTCTTATAGTTAAACGACCCTAAATAACTTTCTTCGGCTACGCCGCTGTAAGATCCGCCATTCCGCGCCGAGTGCCACATCAGCGCATCAGAGCGCACCCGCCACGCTGAGCAATGGCCGATCGAATTCCAGCCATCTCTCACACCGGCTTTCATTCAATAAAATCGCTCCTAAAATTTCCCCCCTATCTTTTACACCTTACGCTCAATGCCTCCCCTCTCTATCCATTCCCAGCTTCCCTGTACTCCTTAACCCTCTCTCCTAACCCCTTCATTGCTTTTCATGTTTTTTATTTACTTCTTTCCCAGAAGACTATCTTACTGTCCTGTTTCCAGGAATTTTCTGGTCAGCTCATTTCTACACCATTGCATTATTCTGCCATATTCTACTTCGCCCGGTAGGCAATCCACCGCCCCTCTTCTGCTTCCACTCTAACCTGCCTATAATTCCTCCCAAGCTTCCCTTCTCCTATCAACCCAATTTATTCACACACATAGACCTGCGCTCTTTTTTCCTATTCACACAAACAACCCCAACTCTCTTCAAACCTCCTCCACGTCCAACGCATTCCTCCTTTCCTTCTAACTTGCTCCCCACCTTTTTTTACTTGGACGCACATTATCCCTTCGCTAGGAACTTCTTCACGAAGACGTTGTCCTCTTTAAATCTCTTCCACTCCTCTGCGCACTTCCCTAAATTTCCGTCCCTACTCCGTCCCTCCAACTATCCACTCCATACCGCTCAAATAAACTCCCTCATACACGTTGTCTCATCTAATTTTTCCAACCTTTCATGACTTCTAATTCTCCTTCTCTATTATATATATAGTGAATATTATATATATTAGTATAATACGTATATATATATATATAGTATATATACTATCATATTATATATTTATATAATCTAGATATATATATATATTATATAGTTATATATATACTAAAATACTATATATATTATATAATAAATCATATATATGAATATATATATATATCAACTGAAATAATATTCAAAATATTAAATAAATATCAGCAGTATTAATTCAATGATTTATAATTAAATAGACTGTCAATATTAAGGGGTAAGCTTGTTAATAAATGTTATTACCGAATGATTTGAGAATAAAAATAAAAAATTGTTGTCTTGTCAGTTTGTGTGAACAATATACAAAGCATGATCTTTTAACCGCTGAGGCGGGCAAACTCGATACTCACCATGCAAAAGTTAGAAGAACTCTCGGAAACGCTGATATGAAAATAAAATTATAACAACTAATCAAGACAACTTTGAACCCAAGTACTATTAAAATACACCATCTAAAAATTAAATATGTTAAAACAGGAACCCAGTTAATTAAAAACTAAACTTGTTTAAAAATAAATACCAAAATGCGCAATAAATTATATTAATAATTTACCTGCCAAAATGATATTTTCACACCTGCGACAGAAATCATTACTGTGGTACACACCAAGCGTACTATAGTATATGATATATATAGTATATAATATATATGATATAATAGTATATATATATATGTATAATATTACTATATATATATATATATATATATATATATATAAAATAGATATATATATATATAGTATAAGTAGTATAATATATAATATATACTATACTAATATATATAAGTTATGATATAATATATAGATGAGTAGAGATGTATCAGAAAAATTATTAACATGGAAAACAGAGTCCGGTTCTTTAGAATATAAAAACTAATTATTTACTATCACTTCATGACGATCTAAAATAACAAACATGTGATTACTAAAAGACATTTTCGATAACGATTAATACTATTCTATATACCCTTCATCTGGTTGCAGCGACCACAACCACCGTATATCCAGAAAGGTCAGACCATTTGGAACAAAAGATGTAAAAAAAAGGTCTCTTAACAGCTCGGCATGACTTTTTTATATGGCTCAATGGAAATGACTGGCGTTAACACTTCTCCCTTTCAACTAAAAGCAAGCAAAAAGTTGAAATCAGGTGGATAAAACATTATATATGACAAATCGTTCTAATCCCACTGTAACACTTGGGCATACATTCATATAGGCAGAGAGGTGGAACATTGGCAGCACACAAATCAACAAGAAGAAAATAAACAAAAAAATACAATTCTTGACAATCTTTGCAATAAACAAGCTTAACTCGTCGAGACAAAACGCGCTTCCTCACCTCAAAAATTTAAACAAATAATTTAAAAATGATATGATAGATCCAATTGCTATGCTCTCATGCATTATACTATAGCATATATGATAACAGGATCTTTAAAAATAAAAGTTAATATATATCTAAATATCATAATATCACTCTATAGTATATATATATATATATCATATATATATATATAGTCATTGATATATATATAGTTATAGTATATATATATATTAATATATTATATAAATAGTAATAGTATATATATATATATATATATATATATATATAATATATAATATAATAGTATATATTTTAATATTATAAAGTATATGAGCATATACATGACTATATAATAGGTGAATAGTTATAGATATATAACGTATACTATATATATATCATAGTTTATATATATCTACTTATATAGTATATATGATACTATAATATAATGATATTAGCTGATAATTTATAATTCATATACTATCTAAGATATATAATTATACTATATAGTATATATATCATACTATATATACTATAGTATAATATACATATCATATTAATCATACTATATGTATTGGTGCTCATGGTGAATTGAATGTCCCGCGTTTTTCTTAGTCATAAAATTTTAGGTTATTCCTTCTAAATAAAAAACAATCACAATTGTTGCATGATCAACCTACAGGAATTTTAGTTAAAAAATAAGAATGAAAAGTGCAATTTATTTTATTAAATGATCCGAAGATCCATTATTTCAAATTTACATGTTCCTTTTAAAGATAATATGTTGTGTAATATATATATTATTATATAAGTATATATATAGTATATATATATGATAACTATAAATGACGTCATTACCAGTAGTCTAATAGTAGAATGATATTACTGTCATATAGGAAGAGACAATTATATTGACTTCTGTATATTCATAATATATATTATATATATATATATAATATATAATAAAACTATAATATATATATATAGTATAGTAGTTTAAATATTAAACTTATATAGCGTATATGAATATGTAATATATATATAATATAATAATATAATTGATATATAATAGTATACTATATATAACGATAACATATAGTCGATATGTATATAATAACTATCTAAGAGAGGACGAAGAGAAGTAGAGAGAGAGAGAGAGAGAGAGCAGAGAGAGAGAGAGAGAGAGGCAGAGCGGAGATCAGAAGACGATGGAGAAGATCGAGTGATTCCGTAGGAGAGGCCAGAAGAATCAGTCGAAGACGAAGAGTAGATGAAGAGAATGGAAGGGAGAAAGAGCATGAGAGAGGCGCTCGCACTGCAGCCTGGAATACGAATGAGTTCTATGGCAGAGCAGCCAAGGAGGATTCATAATCGCATGTGCGGAAGCAAGGTAACATATTTGTGTACGAATGTTGCTTGTGGATATATTGTGTACTTTACTTTAAACTTTATCAGAGAATATATATATATTACTTTTTGTTTAAGGGCATAAATTCCAGAGGATAAGGAGCAGGTGAGACTTGATCGTCGAAAAGTAATGAGCGACCACGGATCTGTGTATACGAAAGGGACAGAGCCATACATACAATATTTTAGGAAATCAGCGGGTGAATAAAGCTTATTACCGTGAGGGAACTGTTAGAAGATAAAAAAGAAGCTGGAAAGAGGTACGCACCAGTTATGAGACAGAACTAAGATGTACGGCACATCTTTTGGTAATCAGGTATAAACACTTATTAGTATTGTTTAAATGTCTCGATGGTTCGTTCCGCCCGCCCCCTCCGCGCTCTGTCCCCGCCTATGGGCAGGCTTCGAGGCCCTAAAAATGAAGTTCAGGAAATGATGATTTATTTCCCATTAGGGGCGGCTCCGACCGATGGAGACATGAGGGTGGGCGAAGTCACCCCCGTCGGGTATCCAACCTAGAGGCCGGAGAGGACCATTGATATCAACCCAACCATCAATACAATATCACACTCTCAAAAAGTTGGGTATTTATTTCGTTAGTTAAAAAGCTTTCAGTATTTATTCATGAAGAAGATACCTTCTTCATCAAGACTGAATTCTGCCATTTATTTTTTGTAAGTGTCGTACCTATTAAGATTTTTTATTCTTATTTTTTTCATTTTTTTTTTAACCATTCCGGGTGATAAGCTTTATAACGCTGGATTTCCCAAAATATGTATTTGGTCTTTTCCGTGTAAGTCGCGCATAATCCTTTCGGATGGAGTAATTCTCCTTGGCTGCTTTTACTTGATTATTTGTCCTTTATGTAGTTATGTTGTAAATACAGTATTTTATCATTTATTTTATAACTAACGTTAACGTAATCTATACAATTTTAGTTGTTATTTGGAGATACCGGAGATATTCGTCCTACAACGAGAAATAATTCAATTACTACTGTATAAAACTTTCCATAGCTCGGTATCAAGTGTAAATTTTTCTTAAGCCCAGAAACACAAAAAAAGGAAAGGAATCTGAGCTTCACACCGAAAGCCATTTCTGGTCAATGAAAAATTCATAATTTAATCAAACATTTTCAAACACAGGAAATACTGCACACATATGTGTGCGGGTCATCCAGCATCACTGTACCATATAGTGAAATCATTATATATATATATATATAATATATATAATATATATATATATAATAATATATTATATATATATATATATATATTATATATTATAGATCAATATATATATATAATTATATATATTATATATATATAGTATATATGATAGTATATAATAATATATATATATATTATAATTATATATATATGTATATATATATAATATATAAGTATATATTATATATATATCACTATATATATATATAGGTTCCTAACTATATTTTTTGACAGTCTGGGATAAGATAAAAGTTATAAAATAAGAACAGTGAAATGACATGAAATAAATAAAATAGGTATCTGAAACTGTTGTGTCAAAAAGTTTTTCAAAACTCCATCTTTTTTTGTTTCTTTATTTCACCCTTAGAAGAAAGATAAAACTACGTCGTTAATACGTTAGAAATTTTTCAGTGGAATTTATTTGTTTCTTCGTTAATGCTGCGTGAGCAAAATATTTAACAAATGGAATGGGATGCAATACGTTTTTTCAAAATCAATTTATTGTAAGATTTAGTTTACTCACAATCTAATGTGGTTTACATGTCCGTTATACAATTCTTGCTTGAACTGTTTAGGAGAGGTAATTATGTATTTTTTAGTTTTAATAAATACTTATTATTTATACATTATTAATTAATAGTTTTAGATTTATTATTGATTATTAATTATTTTATTATTATTATTTTAATTAATTATGATTATTATTATTATTACTTTTATGTATTATTATTATTATTTATTAATTAT
>JABUQX010096384.1:0-2500 GCA_015478945.1 Trachelipus rathkii
CGGTATTGCTTCGTTCAGTTTCGATTTGGGTGTTTAATAATTTATCATTGAAACGCTTTCATGTTTCATGCTTCGCTTCATATATATATAACATATATATATATATATATATATATATATATATATATATATATATATATATATATATATATATATATATATATATATATATATATATATATATTTGTTTTTCTCAATATATATGTTTATATATATATATATTTATATACTATAAATACATATATATATGTAAAAGATAAATAAATTTAAATATATATATTTATATATATATATATATATATATACATAAAAATAATATACAAAACTAGATATGTATAGATATATATATATATATATATATTTATATATATATATATATATATATATATATATATATATATATATATATATATATATATATATATATATATATATATATATGAGTTTACAGTGGTTCAGTGGATTAAAGTGAGTATTTTATCACTTAATTAAGGATCGCAATTTTTCTCTAGCGAGATAGAGAGTTGGAATCTTGGTCTGACTACCTGAACGGACATAAAAAAAATTGCCGTTAGCACGTGATTTTCTGTAATATTTAATAACAGTTTACGGCATAGTGAATTACAGTAACATCAATCCCCTCCCCCCCCCACATCACTAGAAACAAAGCCAACACACATACAACAGAATAACAGTCTAATACAACGTTCGTTCTTCTAGCATAAGAATGGTCTTCCGATTTTTGGATTCGAAACCAAGTCTACGGTGGCTAGAATTTTCAAATGCGTTGAACCGAAGTAGGGCTTGCTATCAAGGTTAAATAATCTGCTCAATTTAATCCACTTCGTTAGGAAAATACATGTAACTCAATCTCCCCTGACCAAAAACCTACTCGGTAGGTAATGAGCCCCCCTTTTCCCAGTTCATAGGATAAAGGTTCGGTGGTTGTAAATTATATATATATATATATATATATATATATATATATATATATATATATATATATATATATATATATATATATATATATATAATAAACAAAACCTACTTTTCAACTATTTTTCCAATATATATATATATATAACTGGCCTTATTATTATTAGTGATATTGTGTGTAATTTAGTAAGATCGAATAACCAGCAAACACGGTTGTCACTATGGTCTTAATGACCACAACTGCGGTTGTCAGGAGTTATCTTTTTAAAAATACACTCTTATGCTATCAAAACTCTCTCTCTCTCTCTCTCTCTCTCTCTCTCTCTCTCTCTCTCTCTCTCTCTCTCTCTCTCTCTCTCTCTCTCTCTCTCTCTCTCTCTCTCTCTCTCTCTCTCTTTATTATATGAAAAACAAGGATTCGGTTTGTCTTTACTCCTCAAATACTTCTAAGATAAGACAACTTACTAGTTTTGATTTTATACTAATTGAAAAATGTATTACCCTATTGGAGATATTTGAAGAGATTACTAAAAAGTTAAGCTTTCATTCGTCCTCTATATCACAAGTAATTCCATTTATTGTGTCGTTAAAAACTCTTCACCAGACCTCAGATTTCGAGGCTGAAGAGGGAATTAAATCAGCTGTACAAACAATAAATTCGGAGTTAACTCGAAGATTTGATAATTTGGAAAGAAATTTCTTGTATTATAAAAACCCACAGGATATACTCTAAAAAAATAATAATGAAGAATAGAAAAAAGGAAAATGATTTATATCTTTAGGAAAAAAAGTTACACTCTCAAAGTTTAATATTTTCCCATAGGCTTTCTTACAAAAAAAATATTAACGGGCCTCGTGCTCGTTTTAAGACCATTCTAGTTCAGGTTATGATAAGATTTGTTACACATATTTACTCTTTATTATTATTATTATTATTATTATTATTATTATTATTATTATTATTATTATTATTATTATTATTATTATTATTATTATTATTATTATTATTTTTTTTTATTTTTTTTTTTGAGTATATCATGTGATTTTTATAAAAATCGGGGGTGAAGCCCTTCTGCACTACTATTACCGAAGATATTACTAAAAAGTTAAGTTTCATTCGTCCTCTGTATCACAAGTAATTCCTTTTATTGTGTCGTTAAAAACTCTTCACCAGACCTCAGATTTCGAGGCTGAAGAGGGAATTAAATCAGCTGTACAAACAATAAATTCGGAATTAACTCGAAGATTTGATAATTTGGAAAGAAATTTCTTGTATTCCATCGCAACGTATCTAGATCCTCGATATAAAGGGAAATTTTTTACAACTTCTTATGTTTTGAAAGAAGTTCAGGAAGAAATAAAACAATGTAAGGAACTTTCTTCCAGGTATGGGATATCTAATAAGCAGATCATAAAGTTCTAAACCTGAAATAAATAATGTTAAGGATTCAGTAAGCAAATTTAACAAAATTAAGTAGTGATGATGATACAGAAATAGAGCTTAATGAAAGTGTTTTGGATGAAATAGCAAAATATCAAAAAGAAAAAAGGATCGATCCCGAAG
>JABUQX010096384.1:10000-15000 GCA_015478945.1 Trachelipus rathkii
TCAAGCCGTAAGATCAAATAACATGCCCCTGATCATTTCTGTTGAAGAATTCACACGGATTATTGAAGCCGCAGTAGCATGGTTGAAGGGTAAGTGTGTTACTGATGATGTTTCGTATCGTAGTGAAATATCTATTCGTGAAGACAATAAGAGAGGAGCTAATAGAATAGTTGCTGATTTCTCGTCACATCTCAATATTAAAGGTCTTGATGTACGCAACTACTGGCAACCCATCGATTGTTCGAGCTTCATGCATACATCTTTCGGCTTCTCAATTCACACATCTGAAAATATTACAGCTTTGATTAAAATGAAAAACGAATTAGCAGTCCATCTTGACGATGTTGCTATTCTCGAGGACTTAATACATATAGCTCACGGAGTAATCTACGAAATTTACACTGAAGTACATGGTCTACCGTACAACGAAGTATACAGGAACATGTTAATGGCCATCAACCCTGAAAAGTTTACTTCTCTCTGGATAGGGAGAATGTCTGCTGTTGAAACTAAATATGCAGAAAAATGGTCAATGTTTGCAGAATGCATTTATACTTACATCCTTTCAAGAGGGCTTGAACCCCTGGAGAGGTATATAGAACAATGTCAGTCAGTGTTGATTCCAATGTGACCTGCTTAATGCTCTAGATCGTTATAAAGGTTCTGTGAATGCCTGGAGTAATGTTATTTATTTATTTAACATCAACACAGAAATATTTATACTTGATATCATTGTAAACATATTTATTAGCCTTGTAAATATATTTAATGTTGAACATTTGCATGTTAATGATTATTTTAATTTCTAATCATGTAAATATATTTAATGTTAGTTTATGCGGAATTTATTGTATTTATTTCATTAAGTGTTTTTTAAACGATATCTGTGTCAATGATTTTGTAAATATTTTCGATGCTAAAAATTTATATGTCAATGATTATTTAGTTTCCGAATACATGATGAAAGCTTTAAAATAAAAACGTATTTTACTATCCTTTTTTCTTATATATATATATATATATATATATATATATATATATATATAAATAAATATATATATTATATATATATATATATATTATATATATATATATATATATATATATATATATCCTATATATATATATTATATACATCGAGAAATAGCTGATGATAAATGGTAAAGGCTCATGAAAATTCACGTTTATGACGTTACTAGTTTAAAGGTGGGGGGATAGACTGTTTCTGTTGTTGGCTTCAGTATCGGTGAGGAAGTTGTAGTGTTAACAGCTCTTGGTATTATAGCGCATTTTAAAAAGACGCCAGCTATGGGTGTTATATCGTATATTCAAAAGTGCTGGGGATTAAACTCGAGGAAATTGTGGTCAGAAAGGTAAGCTTTTCTATATATATAATATATTTATATATATATATATATATATTATATAATAATATATATATAATATTAATATATATATATATATATATATATATATATATATATATATATATATATATATATATATATAATATATAATATATATATATATAATAAAGGTGTCCAGATTTCCTTGTAGTTAAATCGGGACACACTATATATTATATATATATATATTATATAATATATATATAATATACTATTATATATATATACTAATATATATATTATATATATATATATATATATATATATATATATATTATATATTATATATATATATATATATATATATATATATATATATAATATATAATATATATATATATAATCTTAATAACGCAGCCTGTTTGGAATTATATATATATATATATAATATATATATATATATATATATATTATATATATATATTATATAATATATAATATATATAATATATATATAATATATATATAATATATATATATATATATATATATATATAGTATATATATATATAGGATATATATTAATTTACCTTCAGTTAAACAGTATTTTTCTCTAGATGAAATTTTCTTCAGCAATTCTGGAGACGATTTAATTAAATTGTAGAACTCCATACATGTCTGATCAAAATTTATTTTGGTTGTGAGAATTTCTTTCAGAGTTTGAGGTTTGAGTTGGGTTTTTTCAGAAGTCCAGATCTTATTTACATGAGAAAACGCACGTTCTGTGGAGGCATTTGTTCCAGGAAAACAAATGATATATTGAACTAATGCCGACAAATGTTGAGAAATATTACGATTCTTAAGGACAGTAAATACTTCCACCCACCGTTTGTCTGTTACTAGATTCGAAGCATTCCATTCGTCTACTTTCTCGCCTATATATTTGGTCGAACACGTAAACTCGTCAAACAAATCTGAATCATTCTTGTGGTCAAAAACCTCTTTTTCTGACGTAAAATCCATTGTTTTTTCAATTTGTGACCAACTTGGGGTTTTCCTTAGCGAAATCCAATCCATAAATTCAAAATCTGAAATGTAACTGACCACTGATCCAATCACTTCAAACAAGGGTCATAAAAATCCACAACTATTTTATTTACGGTCTTTACCTCAGAAGAATTTACTCCCTCTTCTTCAAGCTTGCTGAGTAGCCCTCGAACCGAATGTAGTAAAAACACATTGTCTTTTCTCGACTGTAATGTTTCTTTCATATTGGATATTTTTCTAGCATACTTCCTTCTACGGCTGAAATATTTGTCTGCGCTTCAATCTTTCATAACAACTTGTGAAAGAACTGTCTGGAATGAAGAAATGAAGCCATATTTCAGCATGGGGATTTTCAAAAAACATTTTCAAAACCTCTGATTTTTCGATAACAGGCATTAAAGCAAACCATCTTGTTTTGCTTTATCCAAGGAGCTGTTTATACTCAATCTCAACAAAATAGCAAAATTCCTTAAGCTCTTCTACTCGAACGGTATAAATGTAAAAATACAAATATATTTCTACAATTACAGCTTCAACATCAACAGGGAGGCAATCGCTACCACATTGCACTGTATTATGCAGAATATGAGAGAAACATCCTATTCCAATTAACTCTCTGCCCATCAAGGTATTCAGCTTTCTAAAAATGTTATTTACTCCTTTTCTTGCATGGCCCCCAAAATTACAATTTGTGTTATCACCACAAAAACCAACTACTTTTTTGTGCAAATCATAATTTTTAATTTAATCTATTAAATAATTTACGCCTAAAAAAATAATATATTATATATATATATATTATATATATATAATATAAATATATATAATATATATAATATATATATATATATATATATATATTATATATATATATATATATATATATATATATATATATATATATAATATATATTATATATATATATATATATATTATAATCACTATATATATATATTCTTATATATATATCATTACTATACTAATACTATATATTATATCATATATATACCTATTATATAATATATACGTATACTTATATATCATATATATTCATATATTAATATATTTATAATATATCATATATTATATTAATATATATTTCACGAAAATCGATAACATTACCAGTGTGTACTTTCTCTCTCTCTCCTTCTTCTCTTCTCTCTCTCTCTCTCTCTCTTCTCTCTCTCTCTCTCTACTCTCTCTTCTCTGAGTTCATGACAATTTATACTTACTTTTTCGGCATTGATCAAAAAATAATTTTAATGTTTAAGTTTTTACAGAGATTCTTATTAATAATTAAAATTTTCTTTTAAAGTTCTAAGTAGCTGCAATTCTGTGATCTTATTAAAACAACTGCTTTAAAGATCTACACGCTCGCTCATCGCGCGGATTAAGTCTCTATCTATCTGCCCCATCACTGATTTTATATTATCATATATATACCCTATTTATATATATTATATATATATATATATATATATATAATATATATTATTATTAAATATATATACTATATATATAACCACTACTATATACTATGATAATATCTACTACTATCATCACTATTATTTATTTATTTATTCGTTTGAAATTTTGTATATTCAATACGATGTCAACCCTCGATATGAGATACACACTCTTGCAAAGCTTTCAATTCTTGCTCTTTCCGCCACAACACATTCACAAACATATCTATACTATATATATATATTATATATATATATATATATATATATACTCCACATATACTAATACTATCACATACTATTAACCCACTATATATATAATCAGTACATAAATCTCATCTAACATAATTACACTTATATAATATATATATATACATATACATACATACATACTATATATATATATATTATATATTTAATAATAAGTTTAAAAAAACAAAAATAAAATATATATATATATATATATACTATTATATAACAATCACTATATATATATATATATATATACTACCTTTTAACATCTCACTAACTATTATATATATATATATATTATATTTGCTTGTTTTTCTGTTTTGCCTTCATAATAACGGAAAACGTCCCTAATGGGGATGCTTTCAGCACGCAAACTTCTCCATCAGAGCACTACGCATTCCTGTGCTCTCTCCTCTCTCTCTCACTCATACTCATACTCTCTCTCTCTCTCTCTCTCTCTCTCTTCACTATTTCTCTCCTCTTCCTCCTCTCTCTCTCTCTCTTTCTTCATTACTAAAAAAAAAAAAAAAAAAAAAAAAAAAAATATTTTAGTCCTTTAAAAAAAAAATTAAGTTATTAACAGAATGCCGACATCTAAACACGAGTTTCTTTTAAAAAAAAAAACCAAAAAAAAACAAAAATCCTGTTTAGATCTAAATAAAGACATGGAATTGACAGGGGTAGCGTATAGCCGTGTATACCATTTAAGACAGTATATGAAAACGAGAACAACCGGTTTTGTTTGAAGGTAAATGTCTATTCAAAACGAAATAATAAAAATCAAATCGAATAATAATAATAATAATAATAATAATAATAATAATAATAATAATAATAAATAATAATAATAATAATAATAATAATATAATAATAATAATAATAATATAA
>JABUQX010096385.1:7500-17500 GCA_015478945.1 Trachelipus rathkii
ATCAACAGAAGTATTATTCATGGGAAACGCGAGTTCTTTTGTGTACAAGAATTAACTAAGGACTGCCAAGTATTTACTATCCAGAAAATAATACCTCAACAAAGATCTCGTCAAAATTCTTGTGACAACACTTTTGAAATGTAACTATAATATATCTAGTCAGATTCCAGAGTCTTCGATTACAATATGAGAATGGAATCGATGAGACAACCTGGGAATAATAGATACTTTAATAAAAAAAAGAATTACGTTAATCTGCCTTTTCTTAAACAATATGACCAAAATTTATATATATCCGCGAAGGTATATATATATTATATATATTAATATATAGTATATATTATATATATATAACTATATATATAAATATATTATATATATTATATATATATATATAATATATATATATATATATATTTGTGGCCCCTGTAGCCCACCTTAATTGGGAAGGCGGCCACACCGCCTCCAGAAGCCGAGGCCACGTGCTCTTGGGCGGTCCACAGGTCAAAGAATAGAAGCTTACAGCGAGAGGTTGGTACGGGGGAGCGTCGAAGCGGGCACTCCAGAAGAAGCTGCACCATTGTGTCCTGGATATACGAACAGTCGAGTGCACGATGGGGGATATAACGTTGTCAAGTTTGAATCTTGAATTTGTAAATATTGCATAAGATTTTTGAGTGGGGCCTGAAATGCTCCGGGCTAGGTTAAATTTGGTTTCTTCTGACAGAATTCTTCTGTAGGGGAGAATGTTTGGGATGGGTGTGTTTAGTAGATTGTTATTGGGGCGATTTGTAGATATGTGTTAGCTAATTGTGTATGGATGTGAGAGGAGCCAAGACCTATTTGGAGGTGGGGGAGAATGTTGTGTAGATAATCATTATATGAGTTTGGCTGGTAGGAGGGGGGATTTAGTCTGTTTCGGGGAGGGGTTGAAGTATTTGGTGGCATGAGTGGATTAGGTGTTTCTGGAAAATTGTGTCCCCTGACCATCTTCAAGTGGTAGGGATGGGAAGATTGTGTGTCTCGTCATGTAAATGCTGGATGGGTGTTGTTTTAGTACATCCAGTGATTATTCTAAGGGCGGTTTTGTGTTAATTGCAATTATTTTAAGTGGATTGTGATAGTGCTGAGAACCATGCAGGGGAAGCATAATTTATATTAGTTCTGAGGAGTTGTTTGTAGATTGTGGTAAGGTGTGTTTTTCTGTCGCTGAAGTTGTTTTGGGAGAGAGTTCGGAGGGTGTTTAATTATCCGTTGGGTTGAGGAAGTAATTTGGTCGATGTGGGGAGAAATCATATGTTTGTCGTAAGTGGATCTATATTTTGGGTTTGTTTAGGGGAAAGGAGGGTTGTTTTCAAGAGGACTATTGGTGGAATGAGGATTTGGTGGGCGGTCTGTCGGTTAGGAGTAATAGAAGGATTTAAGGGGGGAAGCTGTCATTTATTGGTGAGTAGCAAGTTTCTATAATTTAAGTAACTTCTTGGGTGTTGTGAGTGGGCTGGGTTTTACAAGGGATGTATGGGAATTTAACTGTTTGTGGTCTGCGGTAATAATTAGTTGGTGATTGGTTGTAGGTGGCAATCTGCATGTAAAGAGATTGAAGGAGAATGGAGAGAGACAACTCGGCGCCATGTGGTAACGCCCAGTTTTGTGTTTAAATTGAGTGTGAGAGGGTGTTTTTATGGAGGGACTTTGACAATATCTATTGGTATAAGAAATTTGGAAAGATCACTTTTTTATTCATTGATTTCTAGGGGGGAATGGAAGAATTTTTGTTTATAAGGATGTATTGGGACAGAGCTCTCAAAGGCTTTGTTTATGTCGATGGCGTGTAAGGTATGATCTTTGTATGGGTATTGGTTGAAGCATTATTATGTGCTGTGTGGGGGAGGTTGAGGGCTGTAGGTCTGTTGAATTTGATGCCTTTAATCCTGTTGAATTCTGGGAGGTATGCTGTGGATTATTTTTTTAATATTTAGTTTCTCCAGCAGTTGCTGATGGTAGGAGAAGAGAGATTGGCCGATAGTGGAGGATGGGGAATTTGGGGTCTTAGTTTTCAATTTTGGGATTATATTGAATGCTTGTTTCCAGAATGGTTATGTAATGAGGTTTCCAGGATTTGTTAAAAATTTCTGTGATGAGGAGAATTGCTTTTCCTCCTAGGTGTTTTAGGTGGAAGTTTGAGATTGAGTTTGGTCCTGTTGCTGGTGAATTTTTAAGAGTTTTGATTGTCTCTGATATCATGTTGGTTATAAAAGGAGGTGGAGGGTTGTGATCTGAGGGATAGGTTTGTGAGGGTTATTATATTTATCTATTTATCGTTTTAGTTGGTTTACTCGTGCTTCTCCCGTAGTGTTTTGCGAGGATGTCTGCTTGTTGTTTTGAGGAAGGGAGGAGTGTCGGGCAAGGATGGGGATTCGTGTGAGGGAGGGGATTGTTTTTTGATGTTGGTTATTTTTTGATAACCTTGCCAGCTTATCTTATTAACTAATGCGTGAGATGTTGTTTGTAGAATTCTTGTTAAACCTTGTAGTAGTGTTAGTGGTTATGATATGTGAGATCAAGTGATAAGTTGTTAATTGTTAGTGTAATTGGTGTATGGTCTGAGTTTCGGAGAAGAGTTTCTTTGTTAATAAGTTGACTGATCGGGAATCAGTTTCAGGATTGTAGGATTTTCTGTGACCTTTAGGTATGTAAAGATTGGGCTAATTTGATGATTGTGTTGTTTAAATGAATGATGGAGGTGCTTTTAATGTTCTTATGGTCATGTATTTGGTTGTAGGGTTTATATTGGGTATTCGATAATGGTTAGTAAAATTCTGTCCATCTAGGCTTTTTGTAGTTAGTTAAATGTGGAGGTCTTTTTTTTGGGGAAGTTTGGTGGGGGGAGTCAGATATAGAGGATAGGGAGATGATTCTGATTGTAGGTCGGGTGGTTGTGTCCCAGGTTTAGTCTGTGATTGCAGGGAGGGGGAACCAAAATGTGACGTTCTTGGTGAGGTGCGGGATTGGTTGGCTTGGGGAGGGATGTCTGGTGGTGAGTTTTTTTTTTTGAGTTTAAGGATATTCAGGGATTCCAATTCATTAAGGATATGGTTGCCCCGGGGATCAGATGGGTAAGTTCCTTTCTACAGCAGGCCAGTGTGGTGGCATTTAAGTCGCAATCCAAAGGATGAAGAATTTGCGTCGAGTCATATGACTCTTTCACATGGGCTGCATAGGCAATGAGAAATTTGAGGCCCCATTTCATATGATAGAAGCATGGCTTTTAAAACTAATTTTGTGAAGAATCTATTAAATAGCCTAAATTCTTTGGGATCGTGACTGTGTCCTAACTCATTCAGTAATGAGTCAACATCAGTACAGTACACTAAATCATCTTATGAGGAGAATTAGTGGTGATAGTCTTGTTACCTGTGACGATACGTAGAAATATTTGTACCTTTCTCAAGGAGATTACAGCCTTTTAAGTCTTGCATGCTAACAATTTTGACAAGTTCAAATTGTGAACTAAATCGTTAAACTCAGCCCCCTTAATTCAATGGGGATCTGTTGACATTCCGCCATAATCTTGATCTTCATTATCGATTTGTTTTTTACTTAATTGTAAATCTGCATAGCTGGATTCTTCTGAATTTAAACTCCAATCTTTAGGTGGCACTGGGGCTGAAAGCTCGTCACTGTGTATGGAACAGGCATGATAGCCGAAGAAAGGGTAGGATATTTAACGATCTTTTTATTCTTGTTGTTATTCCAGCAATATTTGATACAGAAATAACAGTAGGTGGAGTGGTCTTTTGGTTCTCTTCATACCATAGGGATAGCAAATGCCATATGATGGGATTTCCCTTTAAGTCAGCTGCTAAGCAATGTTACACAAGATGCACAGCTAATATGGGAACCCCATGTTTTTGTTCTTGTTTATCCGATTTTACAACTGCCAAAATAAAGTTCAATAGCCATTTCAATCAAGGAAGTAATGCTAATTCTTTGATACTTCAAAATTAGTTAACCACAAACATAACAGAAATTATTTGATTTTCACATTTTCGTGGCATGTTCAAGAAGCTATTTTTATGAAAATAAACGTCGGATATATATATATATATTATATATATATATATATATATATATTATATATATATATATATATTATATATATATAATATATATATACTATATATATATAATATATATATATATATATATATATATATATATATATTTATATATAGTATGTATACAATTATATATATATATATATATATTATATATATAATTATATATATGGACATTTATAAGAGGTTGACTCCGTTAATATTAGGTTAGGGTTAATTTTAATTTAGGTTTGTGTTAGGTTAGGCAGGTTAGGTTATGTTCGGTTAGGTTAGATTAGGTTAGGTTACCCTAAATTGTAATGTATTTACCCTAAAATTATTGAAATAACGATACATTTTTATTGATTTTCGTTCCTGGAGTCAACCTCTTATAAATAGACATATATATATATTATATATATACTATATATATATAATATATTATATATATATATATATATATAATATATATATATATATATATATATATATATATATATATATATATATACGTATATATATATATTATATATATAATTATATATATATATATATATAATATATATTATATATATCTATATTATATATATATATATATATATTATATATATATATATAATATATACTACTATATATATATATATATATATAATATATATATATATTACTCGTCAAAAATAACCTAGACTAAATGTTCTCGCAGGAACGGGAAGGCCTAACCTGAAAACCCCACACCAACATACGACGACAAGCATCGAGTGTAATATGTAATCACCCCGCAGAGAATTCGCTTCAGTATTGGGCCGTCACCGCGATAAATTTAGGAAAACATAAACCACTAACTAGACCTGGTATAGGTGGGGGTAGGTTATGTCGGGGGTATAATCTAGCGAGGGTTCATTCACGTACAAAGCGGCTCCGATAAACATGGAGAGGGTAGTGCGTCAACTGTCAAGAGATCAGTGCGTGCCGATAACAACACTCCACGCCGAAGGACACGGGTACCGGGCACTTGGTCGACGGTTCGGTGAATCGCACACAACGATTGCAACGGGTGGTCCACGGTACCAGAAAACTCTGACACATGATGGCCGGCGAGGACAAGGTAGGCCAGGGCTACGACACCGTGAAAGACGCGATTTATACGTCTGCGTGCAATTACGAGAGCGCCACACCACTGCACGACATCTGCAGATACAGCTGGCGGATGTAGGCGGTACCAGGGCGTGACACTACAGTGCATCGACGCCTTACGGAACATAATTACCGGCCCCGGACGCCTGCCATAGGTCCGCCGCACACCACGGCACATCAAAGGGGGCGACTGACATTTGCCCCGAGAAACACATACCATTGGACGGTCGACGATTGGGCAAAGTGTGCTCTTTACGGGAACGAGTAGAGAGTGTCTCTGTACGCCTCGGAACAGGCGTGCTCGAGTATACCGACGACCGACGGAGAGGTTCGCGCAATGCAATGTGCTGCAGGTGCCGCCGTTTGGAGGTGGATCGGTTAATGGTCTTGGGAGGCATCTCTTTATCGGGGCCTACGGAGTTGCCCATCTTCGATGGAGGCACTCTTACAGCCGTAAGGTATATCACAGCATCCTGACCATATGTGTCGTGCCATATGCCCTACATCGGTGACTCTTTTATCTTAATGCATGACAATACCAGGGTACACACGGCCAATGTGTGAACGACTATTTTAGGACGGTTCGAATTACGGCGTTGGAGTGGCCATCATATTACGTCCGGACCTAAAAACCCAACCGAATATTTGTGGGATATCATGAGTCGTCGGTTCCGACAGCTTCAATCCCCTCCATGGGACCGCCCCGGACCTGCGGCCAGGCACTGCACGACGTTGGGATGCAAATCAGCTGTCCAGAACATTCGCGCCACTATCATCGAGAGCATGCCAGGACAGTGTCAGGCAGTCATCCGTGCAAGAGGGGGTATACACGGTATTGAGACAGAGCCAACACCCGCGCGACCGTCGCCGACGTACCACATTGTGTGTTTGTAGCGCCGAACATCCGAACCCTACTGCGAGACACCTTTGGCTGCACCTTTGGCCCACACTCTATCAACCTACGGTTCTGGGAGGAATCCACCATGTTATGTCATTGTTCAATAAAGTGTCTTCGCGTTCTTCAACCCTTTCTACCCTTCCTTCGCCACGTACCTTTGTGGTGCGTTAATTTTGACGAAGTAGTATATATATATATATATATATATATATATATATATATATATATATATATTATTATTAATATATATTATATATATATATATAATATATATATATATATATATATATATAATAATATATATAATATATAGTATATTTATATATATAAATATTAGTGATGGGACGATGATGATGACGTACAGTAAATTATGACTATGATTAATTGAAAAAGTTATTTTATTTTTTTTTTTCTCTCTCGCTCTCTCTCTCTCTCTGCTCTCTCTCTTATATATATATTATATATATATATATATATATATATTAATATAATATATATATTATATATTATTATATATATATTATATTATATATATATAATATAATATATATATATATATATATATATATATATATATATACAAGGCTGTAGACAAAGGGGGTCAGGGGGTTCAACTCCCCGAAATTATTTAAGCGATCAAAATTTTTTGATTGCTTAAGTCTCTTATTTAATAAATAATAATAATAATAATAAAATAATAATAATGAATAATAATAACGCCTCGTGGCGTAGGAGATTGACTCGCCGACTTTCATGCGAGAGGACGCTGGTTCAATCTTCCGAGTAGCAGTTGGAGTTTTATCTTCCTGGGGCAAGAATTAAAACTCGGACTGCGAACATGGGGGGCGCTGGTTTGTGGGATAACCGGCCTTAAAGTTAGATTTCTTGCAGTTCCCCCGTGTTACCCCCTGCATAGGGGATAAAGCACGTTTAAAAAAGAGTTTTTATAAATGCTAATATATAATGCTAATAATAATAATAATAATAATAATAATAATAATAATAATAATAATAATAATAATAATAATAATAATAATAATAATAATAATAATAATAATAATAGTTAATCATGAAAATGAGGAGACATGTTTGTGGTCCGTAACGATTTCTTAGGTCAAGTGGGTGTTCCTCATACATGTATAAAATATTTTGACCAGGGCCTTCAATGTAAGGTTTCGCAGTTTTGCAGATGATAACATATTGGCTACCTCAGTAAGGAATATGATGGATGTATAAAGATTTTAAAAATAAGGAGTGAGCTGTAATCATCGTTGATGGGATGAGGAGGTTCATTCCTTCTTCAACTAAATCTTTCTCTCCTCATAATCCATGGTTCGGTTTATGCTTGTTCTCTGGCATTCAGGCTAGAGACAGTGCGTATCGGGGATGGAAAATTCTCGTCTCTCCTATTACTTTCGGCTATATTTCATTCAGCTAGAATCGTTGCAGGGGATACTCTTCGCGAGCAAAGGTGGGCTTTCATCAAACGAAAGTGCGCCTAACATCCTTGATTCTCCTACTGACCATCTTTCTGGCCTCTTGCCAAAAACATCTACAAAACTTCTGTAATCTCCATTTCTCTCTCTTATTGATCTGATGATTCTGTTTGCTATTCTCTAACTGAAAAGGTCAATCTCTTTGGCCTCCTATTTTCTCTAACTCAAACCCTTTACGATTCTGTCATTCCTCTTCCTTACTACTCCTCTTGCAGGCGTCTAAATGCCTTTGCCTGTGATTTAACATTTAATCGGTGCAATGTGGGCTTTCTGAATCTGTGAACGTTAGGAAGGTGGGTGGTCGGAATGGCATTCCTCCCCGGTTTTGATGGATGTGTTGCTTTCGTAGGCTGACCCGCCCCTCGTTTCAACTATATTCTCTATGTCTCTATACTAATACTTTCCCTCAGGTGTTGGAAGCACGAACATGTCCAACTTGTTCGGAAAAAAAGGAAGCGCTCCTGATCCTTCTAACTAATCGCCTGATAGCCTCACTGGTTTCTATAAATAAGATTTTTGAACTCTCTCAACTCTCATTTCTTAGATCAACTGGAATCTCATTCTCTTCTTTCCGATCGCAAGTACGGCTTTCGGAGCTCGAGGTCTCTGCGATATACTTTTCTATTTAACTGATTTATGTTTTCCGCCCTCAGGAACTACGGAAAGAACTTGTCGTGGTGGCGCTTGACATATCCAAGGCATTTGTGAACCGGGTATGACACGCCGTCCACTGCTTCTCCAAGCTCCCCTCCTTTGGTTCTCTCCTCTCTTTTTGGGCACCCGCCCTTTTTTTTAAACCTTTTATTGTTTCCTAGTTTTCTTTCAAATCAGCACTAAATATCGGCTGTTGTTAATGGGACGACTATATTTTCTGTCAAAAGTGGTGTTTTCCCTCAGGGTTCTGTCTTATCTCCTCCTTTATTTCTACTTTTTTATTAATGATTTTCTCACCTGCACATTTAACTCTATCCCTCGTATGCCGATGACTCGACCTTCATTCTTCAACTCATTCAATTCGGCTCCCTCTTTTACTTCTAGAAATTGGCCTCTCGTCTTAATCTTTCCGATTCTATTCTCGCTGATCTGGATTGAATTTCCGGGTGGGGTCGTCTCAACCTTTGTGAAATTCAATTCTTTAAAAAACCCAACTTCTACAAATCTCCCTCTCTAAGACACCTTCCTAACTTTCCTATCTCTTTCAACGGTTCCCCTCGTCTCTCCCTGTTGACAATATAAACATCCTAGGTTAACATAACAAAAAAATGTCTGGAACCTCACATCAACAACGGTTTGCTAGGGCGGTCTCAAAGAAAACTATGAGTTCTGTTTAGGACTGCGAGACTTTTATTCCTCTTCTCAGTTGCTCCAGCCATACAAGGGTCTCATCCCCCTTGTATGGAGTAATGCTCTCATATCAGGGGGGGGGGCCTGGTTTCCACCCGGCTTTTGGATAGGGTCGAGGCAAAAGGCCAACAGGCTTATAAACTATTCTGCACTTTTCCAGTTTCACGTTGACCTCTATCTTTGCGGGGCGATGTTGGTACTTTATCTCTTTCCTATAGGTACCACGCACCGGCAGGTGCTCGAGGGAGCTTATTACTCGCGTACCCACCACCTTTACGAGGCCCTCGTAGCACAAAGGGTGCTGTGTCGGGCGTATGAGTTTTGTGTTTGATATTCGGTAACTCCAGGCTTGTTCCGCTGCGGTGCTTCCTTCTTTTTTGCCACCTCTGTTCGTGGAATTCTCTAGCATCTGTGTTTCCTGCTGAATTTATCTCTCTCACTTTAAAGCCTGCGGTCTGTTGCTCATACTGCGTAGTTTGGTGTTTAGTTGATGAATATTTTGCAGGTGTGCAACACCCTCCTCTGAATACGAGGCTCTGCCGTGAGTGGTGGTGACAACTATAATACTATTATATATATATTATATATATATATATAATATATATATATATATATTTATCTATTATATATATATTTATATATATATATTCTATATATATATATATATATATATATATATCTATATATATATACTATATATATATATATATAATTTTTAAATTCAAAACTTCAAAGAAGTAAAAACATCCGCATGATACTACTTTAGATCCCATGCCATTTTAAGAATCCGAATTCGCATCCGCAAACAGTCAATTTTGACATCCGGTCCATCACTATATATATATTATTTATTAAAGCTGCAAAATTAAAAAAAAAGAAGAAGAAATTTGAAACTTTAATTTCTAGAAAGGGTGAAGCTACCCTTCTCGAATTCGTCGAGTCATTGAAGAAATTTTTAAATTCTCTTCGTCTGATAGCAAGGGGATGAATCTTCTACCTATCAAATCTAGTTCGTGAATGGTGTTGATAAG
>JABUQX010096385.1:32500-33541 GCA_015478945.1 Trachelipus rathkii
GGGAAAGAAGTAAACTATTTTGGAAGGAAGTGAAACGCTCGAAACAAGAGGGAAGAAGTTATAAATAGTATAAAGGTTCTGTATGAGAATGTGGATCGCATGATACAAAAGTTGAAGAAAGAAAAGAGAACATTTCAAGGAATTACTTAATGCAATGCTGGAAAGGTAGATGAAGATGAGGAAAGAAGACAAGGTAGAGTAGTAGAGAATGTTCGGAAAGAAGTGATTAGGTGGAAAAATATGGGATATATTTCAAAGAAAGAAATCGTAAGTGCTTTGAAGGAAACGAAAGGAGGAAAATCCTCGGATTTGAATTTCATATAAGTAGAAATATTAAGAAAAGGGGATAATTGTGTCGTGGAGTGCCCAAGGAGATTATTTAAGACGGAAAGGTGCGAGGTACCAAAAGATTGGCAAGACTTCTGTTTTGTGTCAATTTACAATGATAAAAGGGACAAAAAAAAGATTGCTCGAATTAAAAAGAAATAAGTTTATTGAATATTTATAGAAAAAAAATAAAAGTATTAAAGATAAATAGATTGAAGAGAAACAATGTGATTTTAGGGATGGTCGAGGATGTATGGATCAGGTGTTTACCTTGAAAATGCTAGCAGAAAAGTTCTCAGAAAAGGAGCAAGACGTTTTTACATGCTTTCTTGATTTGGAAAAGACATATGATAGAGTGCAAAGAGGGAAGTTCTCTAAAGCATTAGAAAGCTATGGAATAAATAAATGGTCTGTGATTAAAAGATTAAAACATTTTACAAGAACAGCAGAGTATGTGTTAGGATTAACAGGAGAGAATGGAAGTGGTTTAAAGTAAGAGTGGGTCCGAGACAAGGTTGTGTTATTCTTCCATGGTTCTTTAATATCTTTATAGATAATGTAGTTAGGGGTATGAATATAATTGGGAAAGGAGCTGATATGAATCTGCATGAGGGTAATTAGGAGATAAGCGTTTTACTATTTGCTAACGATACTGTGTTGGTTGCTGATTTAAGGGAAAAACTCTGTGATTTTGTGCTTGAATTTGAACGAGTA
>JABUQX010096386.1:0-25536 GCA_015478945.1 Trachelipus rathkii
GTCTTGGTTTCGCGAGCTTCAGCAATTCTAAACGTCAGCTGGAAATTTATTGTGCGACACTTTCGGCAATCTCCATTTTCAGACTACGCGGTGACTGGTCTTGATTACATTCAAACTCATTAAGTGTTTAAATTAAATCATAGGTAATATAGCTGATCTGATTTTTTCGGCTATATGCCTTAAATCAATTTAAAGTATTCAGTTGTTCACATTCTAAGCCCGAAACAATAGCCTTTATGTGTGTTCATCATTTTTTCATGGCATATTCTAGTGTCTCCATCCCCGAAATTGACAATATCGTTCTTCGTTGTTCTTTCCTCACAGTGCTTATAAGTATAAAAGTCATAACTTAGAAAATTTAGTCTAACTGTTTTATTACCGGACCATCTCTCATTTCGTAAAGCCGGCAACAATTGACAGCTAAACTCAGAGTCAAACTTGTTTCCTTGGACTGTTAGAAGCAAAACGCTGTTGGAGCCTGGTGAACACCAGCCGGCCTGCGTATCTCTTTTTAAAAACCAGAGTCTT
Organism: Trachelipus rathkii; assembly: GCA_015478945.1. Classification (NCBI taxonomy): domain Eukaryota; kingdom Metazoa; phylum Arthropoda; class Malacostraca; order Isopoda; family Trachelipodidae; genus Trachelipus; species Trachelipus rathkii. The sequence goes on from JABUQX010096386.1 coordinate 529, forward strand.
GCCAATGATCAGCGAGAGACATACGATGATAGGGAGCACCACGGCTCCACAGCCCTGGACCTCAGGTAATTGAGTGTTCATCAATGTAAACGGAAGATAATCAAAGTGAATCACCAACTATGCCCGTATATCCTGAGCAGAGCGGGTTATATAACCGACCTTGACACCCAAAAGTACGGTGGTAAAATTAAATTTTACACTCCGTTACAATAAATACGAAATTGAATTGCGCCCGAACCAGGACTGTGTTCTCTTGTCGGGTTGCGCTTCTCAACTTGGACCCATTCACAGACTTATGTCATCGCGATTTTCCTTCATCAAATAAGTGAAAATAAGTGATTTATCTGTTTGCAAAAGATTTAAATTTAAATGAAAGAGAATGATAGAGAATGGAAGGTATGAATACATCGACGCAGGCCTTCTCTGTCATAATCCTCCATGAGCGAATTTCGTTCGGGTGCCAGTTGTATCACACGCGAGCACGCGCTAGTGAGAATGACCCCAATCGCATAGAACCTACAGTACTACAGATCGAACGATGGCACACGCGGTTCGAGGAGGATGCAAATAGCTAAGGCACAAGCCGCATATATTCCGTAAGATCTACTAGCGCGAGTCTAATGTATTTCGATGATAATATAGATCATGATTCGTACTATTATTTGGATAGGATCATAATGTGTATGATAGAACCAACTGCTATTAGCCACTGTTCAGTTTTACTTGTGGAGAAAGTTCTCATGTGCGTAATTACGAACAGTATGGTTGCTCCAGGTAGAGAATGATTCCGTTTTTTTTCTCCACATTAAATCGCGCATGCATTCAATCACAAAAGATGATAAGGTTTCCAAACATCGAGAAGCAGAATTCGATATCCGATCACCGTTGATGTTCATTTAAAGGCACAAGCGCGGAAATTTCTTCACTTATCCTCGTAATTATTCCCATAATTATGCTCGAGTGAATTATCATAATAATTACCCGCGCGGTGACTTTTATTGGTCTCAAAATAGACCACCCCCGTATTTTAGATCCCAGACTCCAACGCCGTTTGACAGACCAGATCCCAGACGACCACCCAATAACCCTACCAGCTAGATAGTGAAAGAAAACAATTAATCTTTGAACCCAACTGTCTTCAAAACCACCACAAAAATGGGTGGAAATAACATCCAGCAAAGAGAAGATTCTCTGGAAATATGCTATCTCCCCGAGTTCCAACCTTCATCCGCATTGTGCAAGTTCTCGCTAGTCCTCGTCTAAGGAACCCACAGGTTCTCGCTTATTAAGAGATACCCAAGTTATCCACCATTCCCTCTGAAACCGCTTCCAAAAACCTTCTTCTCCGCTCTGCGATTATCCTCAAATGCTCATCGCAATCACGTACAATTCAGTGTGTGATTTATTGCTATTCCACGGACAACAACGACTGCGAGAATTTACAATACCTCGGTCTTTGCAGTTTACTGCAAACAGAAAAGAGGACATGTAAAGGGCCGAAGCAAAAACGACGACTCCTCTTTCTCTTCGCCCTCTCACTCCTAGAACGCTTAATGCCCTTCTCGTAAAGAATCCCTCACCCGGGATTGATTCCCCAAGAGGACCCTCTCTTTCTTTGTCCCCCAGTCTTCCTAGAAAACGTATTGCCCTCCTTTGTAAAAGCCCATCCGGAAATAAAATGCCCAAAGACACACTCCATACAACGCCGCAGTTGATGTACCAGTAACTCACGACTGAGTTCCCTCCGAGCTCATAAGCAAGCAGTGGAAAGATGTAGATATCCCCGCCTCCACTCCGTGACTGCGACCGTAATCTACGAATCAAACAGCACCTCAGACATCACCGACATTGATGACAACCTAATTTCCACAGAAAAAATGCATTCTGAAGAGATATTCCCAAGTAGTTCATCACAGTGTGCTCTGACATACACAACCACTGACACTGACACTAGACTACTGACACGTCAACGGGACATGGAGCAAAACTGTCAAACTTACTGAGTGTGCCGTAAGCACGGTTCCCACTGTGACACAGCCTCCCGTTTCCCCTATTAAGGTGAATAATACCAAGGTTTTTACTAAAGAAAAACCTTGGGTGTCCTCTGTTTCTTTTTCTCCAAATAACTCCAGTTTCACTAAATGTATGATTGACAGTAGTGCTGGAGTGAGTCTCATCAGCACTGCCGTATTAAATAATCAATTGAAACATATACGCTTGTTTCCTTCGTCTGAAATCAGGATTCAAACCATAAGTAGGTGGGTCCGTGATCTTAATGTCCCCATAAAATCTTACATAAATACACCTATATATTTTCAAGATACTGACTATCGTACTCAGCCAGTTATCTTTTTAGTCATCCCGGCAGAACTAATGCCTTTTCCGGTTATATTAGGGGCTATTGCATTAAGAGAAAACTCCTTAATAACCGACTTCACTGACCGATGTTTACTCCAGTATAATGGTAATAAACTTCATCGCATAGGTAAGTCAATTTAGACAATAGTATATTATAAAAGATTATGATCTATTCATCGTTTACTGGTTAAAGAAAATTCTCTTTGACATCTTTCTCAATTCTTTGTTAACGCGGTCGATCGATTTTGCACGCGATTTCATTGATTTTAATAATTTCAATCGTATTTTATTAAAGTTACTTTCGTTAAATCTCGATAATTCTTACATTAATTTTAATAATTTCATTCGTATTTTATTAAAATCATTTTCAGTAAATTGCGGTCATTTCTTCAGTACTTCATTAATTTTAATAATCTCAACAGTATTTTATTAAAATTATCTGGAAAAATCTTAAAATCACTTCTCACAAATTTACTTAAAATATTTATAGTAAAAATCCTAACATTTTAACCTCATGGAGCGCTGAAGAATAAATTTATCAAAAAATTTTCTTCAATGTTTACTATGTTCTTGGGAATTGGAAATCATAATTTATATAATGACTAATTTATATAAATATAATAATTTATAGAATTAGGAATAGGCTAGCTACTAATGGGCCTATCCAGACTGTCAAAGCTAAGGCAAATTTCAGTCATAAAATCACAGCATGATAACAGCCAAATAAAATTACAACCTCAAAATCGAGGTTATTTCAATATTTAGTTTCCTTATGTTATATCATTTTACCAATTTATAGTGTTTTATTATTATCTTTTATTTGATAAAATACATTGCCTAATAGTATAAATCCATTTTATTCCAGCCCAGTCTGGTCCTGAAAAGTCTCGGTCTATCCTATGTCAACCTCGGTTCTGTGAGATATTTGTGTGCATTGTTAAATAATTACAAAGATGATTGTAAAGTTGTTACCATCCAACCAACGAAAGGATATACGGAGGAACTTACGAGTATATCACAGTAAAGTGCAAATGCAAATTCCTGGCCTTTTTCAATACGCAGGCCGTATACTTAGTCTAGAATACAGTTGTCCAAGGTTGATGGAAAATTTCAGTCTTGATATACCGCTTAAATCTTACTGAAAATACGCGGTTACTGTAAACTCATAACTTGTAGATTAACATGATGATTATACCACGCGTTCTCTTAGCCTTCCCCTATTCTTGTTGAAGCAGATCAACTTAAACTTTAAATGGGGAGCTAATCTTGCCGAGAATTAAAGGGTGCTTGCGATTTCACCCGTGTCATAAGATACCAAATCAATTTTACAACTGATCCATTTAGATTCAAATAGAGTAGACAATAATTTACAGTGGTCTAAAAATTTCTGTGGTCGGACTCATGTGAAACTATTATTTCTTTAGTATCATTTGCAACTTGTTCCTAACCAATTAATTACTTAAACCTTAAAATTTACCAGTTAATGAGGAACAATGTTTTTTAAAATGGTAATTGTAAAATAACCAATTATTCATAATAACCTTTAGATTGCGCGAAATTGCGTACAAGACGCCCAGTAATTGGAGTACTGCCTCCCGTCTCTTACGTCTTATAAATAGCCTAAAATAAGTGAATTGAGCATAATTTATCGAGAGTTGCAATTGATTAAAGATACATCAAATTATGGTATTACTTTATAAACGTTCCTTCATTCAATTCTCTATCATATCAAAACGCTGTCTCCGTCATCGACGAAATATTAACATAAACCCCTATCCTCGCAGGGGTAAGTATGTTAATGAAAATGTTAAAATGCATAACAATTGTCGTACTTCTTACATTAATAAAAATGATTAATCATAACTTTAAAACTCATTAAATCTTCATAACATAAATTAAATTAATTCCCGTTATTATCTTTCTAGGTTTTTGTTTTTGGTTTTAATCTTCGGTTTCAAACTTCAGCAGTTTTAATGTTTGGTCTAAAAGAGAATTCGAAACCTTCAGTTCGAACTTCGTTTCATTTTTGTTTTGATTTTGGTCTTTGGTTTCCGACTTCAGCAATTCTAAACTTCAGTTTGAAATTTATTGTGGATCACTTCGCAATCTTCAGTTTCAGACTACGGTCTGACGTTTTGTTCTTGATTACATTTCAAACTTTAGTTTAATTTAATCTTATGGTAATATAGCTGATCTTGAATATTGTTCGCTATATTGCTCTTAAATCATATTTAAAGTATTTTCATTGTTCACAATTCTAAGCCCTGAAACAAAACTTAGTTTCATCATTTGTTTCATGCCATATTTTAGTGTCTTGAAAATTGACAATATTCGTCTTCGGTTTGTTTTTCCTCAAGTTGCCTTTATGAAGTATTAAAGGTCATAATTAAAATTTATCTAACTGTTTATGTTACCTCTCAATCTCATTTCTGAAAGCGCAACATTGACAGCTAAACAGAGTCCAGAGACTTGTTTTCCTTGGACTTGTTAGAAGAAAAGCTGTTGGAGCCGGTGAAACTACAGCCTGCCTCCGTATCTCTTGTTTGTGCTGCACGTAACCAAGGCTTCAACCCCTCAGTAAATTGAGTGTTTAATTCATGTAAACGTTGATAGGATTAATCTTTAACTTTAGATTATTCAAAAAATTGGACTGACAATTCCCAAAAAGACGGTGTAAATTAAATTTACAACTCCGTTACATTATGATAATATATAATATATATATATATATATATAAATATATATATATTAAATATAATCCCACTAATAATATATAATACCTATAGATATATAATTATATATATACATAAATATATATATATAAAGTATACTATATATATTTATATAATTTATATAATAGTAATATATATATTATATATATATATATTATATAATAATATAATTATATATTGAATATATATAATATATATATTATATGATAATATATAATATATCTATATATATATATATATATATATAATTATAATAATAATAATAATAATAATAATAATAATAATAATAATAATAATAATAATAATTGATTCTTTTTTACAGTTTTGGTTGAAGAATCCTCTACGATTTTTAAGAAGTTACAAGTGTGGCTTCTTCAACTAATTTCACCATTTATATTGAAGGAAGATTTTATTTTTTTTATGTAGTTAGTTAGATATGTTTTTTTTTCTTTTTTTCAGTGCTAACATTAAACAAAGATTTATTATGAGATGTACTTTATGGTAAATTTAAAAATATGAGACTTTAGAAAAAGTTACATTATAATGAAATTATCGAATGTATAAAATAAAAACAAACGTATAAAATTGTGATGTTGTTCATAACGGTACAAACATTTAACGTTTAAAATTGACTTTGCTGAATATTCTAATCAGTGCAATAGTTAGGTCATTTAAGTTTCTTTGATTATTTTATATATATTATGGTAAGAGCGGAAGTAGGATCCTACCCCATTCTAATGATCCCTATATGTATAAAATGTTGAATTAACTATAGTAGTTAATAAACTGTTGATAATCGTCTAATGACTGGAAAAAAGGAAGTCTATAAAAGTAAGTCTCTAATCTCATGTATTTAATTTTATTGAGAGTATAATCATTTATAAATCTTTGTTACTTTTTGATAAAAAAAAAACTCGCACCCTATTGAAGAATCATGGGAGGTAATAAGAAAGATAAAGAAGACAAAACCCATGAAACTGTAGAAAGAGGAGAAAAGTGCCCTAAATTCAACGGGGAAAAAGAAGAATATGCTGAATGGAAAGGAAAAGTAGAAGATTGGGTGTGGAGTATGAAAGACATAGTGATATTTCCAGGGATCAACATTCGAAATGCTTTGTCCGGAGAACCATGGCAATTGGTAAAAGATATAAAAAGAGGACATCGCAAGGTGAAGGATGAAGGAAATCATCCAGAAATTCTAGACAAAAAATATGGAAAGATGAAAAGAACAAAAATAAAACATGAATGGTCTCTTCAATATAATGAGAGGAAGGAAGAAACTCTAGGGGATGAAGATCTCATGCCAGCCTTTCAGTGAAATCTATTGCTCAGAATGAAGAAAGATAGAACAAACTGGAGGCTTTGGGTTGTTTGTGAGGAGTAAGGGTTCGAAACAAGTGAAAAACATGGATGAGTAGTTGTGGAGAGTGGAAAAATAAACCAAGAAGTGAGTGGTATATTGATAGACATTATGGGATAGCATAAAGGAGCTCAAGGAAAAAATGAAAGGGCTTGGTTGAGTGAAGGTGAAAGGAAAAAAGAGACAAAATGTTTTAATTGTCATAAAGAAGGACATATGAGGTATCAATGTCCTGAAAAAAAAGAAAAAATAATTTGTAAAAGTTGCCGTGGAGAAGGGCATAGTGAATCAGTCTGTAGATTTAAAGACAGATTTTGTACCACCTGTGGAAAAAAGGGTCACCTGAGATATCACTGTTCAAGATTCGGTGAGAAGAAAGTGGAAGATAATAAGGGAGAAGTAGTTTTATTAGGAGAACTTCACATTGACAATTATGAAAGAAATGAAAGAGACGTTTGGGGTATAATAGACACAGGATGCCCTAATACAGTTGTTGGGGAGTTGTGACTAGGATATATAATGAGTTCAATGAGCGAGGAAGAATTAGAAGAAATGTACCTGACAGAAGAAAAAATATGTAAAAATTATTTTTTTGGAAATGATAAATTTCAAAGTAAAAGTAAAATGAATATACCAATCTTCTTTGGTGATAAAAAGGTTTATCTAGAAACAGAAATTTTAGAAGGTAATATTCCTCTGCTTATTGGAATATAGTAACTACGAAAAACGTCGAACAAAAATAATTTTAATAAAGTAGATGATATCGAATGCAAGAAACTCATAGAAAGAAAAAGATCCTTTGGAAAGACGAGAAGGGTCATTGAAGTAAAGCTGAGAACTAAGAGCAGTAAAAGAAAGAAGTTATTTGTTAAATAAAAGAAGAGAATGGCTTAGAGGTAGAAAAGGGAGAAGAATTGCAGAACTTCACCTTCATTTGACATGCAGTTTCGAAAGAAACGAAAGAAAATATCCACCCTATGCAAAAACAATCAAAATTTTGAGATAATAAAATATAAAAGGAAAATAAAATAACAAAATTTAGTGATAAATTGTGATATTGTAAGAGATTAAAAAAACCCTAGCCAGACCGTGAGGTTGCCCTTGGATAAGAAATTCAATGAACTGATAGCATGTATGGTGAACTGGAGACGGTGATAAATTTCTTGTATTAAGAGATTGGAATTGCTCATCAAACAAAAGGATAAAAATAAAACCCGAAGAAGAAGAAACTCGTAAATGGAACGTTGGATAGGATTTCGGTCCACGCAGAGAAAAACTAACGTGTAGGGAGGGAACGAGAATTCAGAATGAAGTGAATTTACTAGATTTACAGATAGTTTTGGTATGGAACTTTTAAGCACGGCAGGCGAAAGTCCGTGGAAACAATGGTAAATGTGAGAGAATGGTAGGAATTATCAAGGAGAGTTTAAGAAACTAAAGAAGAAAAAACGAGGAGGAAAGAAATGGGCCTTTATGGATATGATGCGAAGAAATGCATAAATCTCAAACTGGTGGTTTTTCACCTAGACAGAAAGTGTTTGGGATATATAATACAGCAATGAAAGAAGAAGAAGATTACACTCCGGCTCAATTAGAAGAAAATTGGGAAGGAATGAAGTTGAATGAGATTATGGAAATTCAAGGAAAAATACAGGAAATTGTACAAAGTATAGATTGTAAGAATAGAATTAAGAGAGCTTTAAAACAGAATGTAAGACATCATAAACTTGAGGAGGCAGAATTAGGAGACAAAGTTTTCTATAAGAAGAGGAATGAAAACAGATGGAGAGGACCTGCAAAAGTGGTGGGAAGAGAAGGAAAAACTGTGTGGGTGAGACATGGAGGTAACAAAAACAACAAGTGCATATAAACACGAACAAGAAGATTAATACGAAGATGGTGATGAGGATGAGAAGAGGAAAACTCATCGAGTGAAGAAGAGGAAGATAGTAGTGAAGACTAGTGCGGAGGAAGAAGGAGAAACTAAAGACAGAGATTTAATAATATCAAATTAAAGATAGGAGGAGAATTTATGGTTAAGCAGCCCAATGAAGAAGGTGAAAGAAAGAGAAAGGAAGGAAAGTAAGGAGGAAAAAAAGGAGGTAACATTACAAATATCTGAAATTGATAAGAAGAAGATAATGAGGAAAAGAATGGATAAACTAAAAAGATTAGATGTAAAAAAGATATGATGGAAAAGAAAAGGCAAAATAGAATAGAGAATAGGAAACAGCCAAATGTAGTGATCGAAAGACATATATTAGGAGAAATGGAAGATTGGAAAAATGGCGAAAGAGTAAAAATGCCAAAAATAAGGACTTTTAAGCTGGAAAGAAAATGAAGTCTATGAAGAGGTTGATTTGAAATAGAACATAGACCTGGAGAACAAGATCATAAAATCAAAAAGAAAAAAGAAAAGGGAATTTGTAAAGCAACGTCTGTAAGGGATTCATGGAAAAAATTGACAAAGATAGTGTGGCTGTGACTCCCATACCAACCCCACCGTTATCACCTGAAGTTAAAAATTCCTAACTTACACCATAATAAAAGAATGAGTGAGAATGAAATACTTAGATAAAAACGCATACCTTCAAAGGAAAACTTCAAAAAGTAGATTAAGACCACCAGAAGAAAAAGCTAAGATGAAAATTGGAAACTCCGGAAGGCAAGTTTGATGGTTTAAAATGATGCCCGCAAGATTGGTATGACAGTATGAGTGAAATAATGAAAGAAACAGGTGAGAAAAGTAAAGTTGAGAAAACAATGTTTTTCTGGAGGAAAATGTAACCTATAGGATAATGGGAAGCAACGTTGAGATATGATTAATGGTGTGAAGTGAATTTTCATGGAAAAATAATGGAAAGAAATTAATCAAAAAATTATTAAAGGTGGGAAGCTCTTTTATTATTATAGTTTCAATATATCGGAAAAAATAAAACACAATATGAAAAAACAGATACACCGAGAAATACAAAAACATACATGACAAGAAAATGAGAGAAAGATGACAGGGAAAAAAGAAGAATTTGAAATATCCTGATAAATGAATATCGAAAATGGAATCTAATTTCCTCCGTACTTAGGAAAACTTAATCTGCTAGCTCAGCAATACTAGGCCAGAGTTGAGTTTTTCTGTGAGCAAACTAGGAAGAAATCAAGTTCTAAAACCTGGTCATCCAATTTGAAGAAAAGGATTGAAGAAAAGTTGGAAGACAAAAAAGGAAAAAACCGGCTAGTACATAGAGAAATTGAAAAAGGGAAAATTAGTTCTAGAAGTTTATCCCAGACCATCATTGGAAATGATTGATGAAGGTAAGATCTGCAAAATTGGTTACTTGTTGTAAATTATTGAAGTTGCATAGTAATGGACGGGAAAAACACGATGTGGAAGTCAAAATAGCGAAAAGAGTGTAGGTGTCAACTTTAGCAGGTAGACTATGAGTAGGTTAGAACAATAGAATGGGCTGAATATACAAATATTATGGAAGAATAACTGTTGATATAGAGGAAGATTCCAATGAGATTAGTTAATCAACAGAGTTCAACTCTTCGTGATAGTCAATTCGGTCGGAAGCAGAGTTAAAATAGAATTTAAAATAGATATTAAATATTAAATCTAAATGGAGAGGCTGTTATTACCAAATAAAATGGATATGAATAATTGTAAATTTGGTTACAATAAGAAAAAGTAATTAATAATAGTATAATATACTAGACTAGGAGCAAATTAGGAGGAAAAAGGAAAAGTACAATTAGCATTGATGCTTTTTACAGTTTTGGTTGAAGAATCCTCTACGATTTTTAAGAAGTTACAAGTGTGGCTTCTTCAACTAATTTCACCATTTATAGGAAGAAGATTTTATTTTTTTTATGTAGTTAGTTAGATAGTTTTTTTTCGCTTTTTCTCAGTGCTAACATTAAACAAAGATTTATTATGAGATGACTTTAGTGTAAAATTTTAAAATAGCTACTTTAGAAAAAGTTACATATAATGAAATTATCTATGTATAAATAAAAACAAACGATAAACTGGATTGTTTGTTCATTAAACGGTACAAACATTAACGTTTAAAATGACTTTGCTGAATATTCTAGAATTCAGTGCAATATAGGGTCATTAGTTTTCTTTGATTGATTTTATATTTATTTGGTAAGACGGAAGTAGGACCTAGCCCCATTCTAAATGATCCTAATTAAAAATGTTGAATACCTGAAATAATCAGTAGAGTGATTTTCCGGTTTCCGATAAATAAAGGAAGTCATAAGTAAGTCCCTAACCATGTTATTATTATTGAAGTAAAATCATATATATAATATATATATCATATATATAAATATAATATATATATATTATATAATATTTATATATGAATATATATAATATATATATTATATATAATATATAATGATATATATATATATATATATATATATATATAATATATATATAATATATTTATGATATACTCTCATAAAAATTAAATCAACATGAGACTAGAGACTTACTTTTATAGACTTCCTTTTTAGTCAGTAGACGATTATCAACAGTTTATTAACTACTATTAGTTTAAGTACTTCAACATTTATACATATAGGGACTCATAGAATGGGTAGGATTCTATTCGTCCTTTACCATTAAATTAATCTAAATGGAAGTAGGATCCAACCCATCTAATGATCCTATATGTAAAAAGTGAATTTAACTTAAAATAAAAGATTAATAACCTGTTGCTAATCGTCTAATGACTGGAAAAAAGGAAGTCTATAAAAGTAAGTCTCTAATCCATGTATTTATTAATTGAGATAAATCATGATATAGATATAAAATATATATATATATATAATATATATATATAATATACTATATATTATAATATATATTTAATAAGAATAATATATAATTATATATATATAAAATATATAAAATAAATATATATATATATATATATATATATTAATATTACTTGTAAAGAAAGGTTACTTCACTAAGGTACACAAAAAGCAATGCATGATTTACTGTTCAGTTAGATGTGAGAGAGTTCAATCTTGTTTCCAAGTTTAGTTCCAAAAATATATTCAAAAAAAATAAATAATAAATAAATACTTTATATGAAAACTGAAAAAAAATGTGTAACTCAGAATTGACATTAGCCTACACTTCTGAATAGAGCATCACCTGGACAAAAAAAACATCGTAACGGAGGAACCCAAACCACAATATTTATTACTATGGAAATCTGTGTTGCGTTTTTCCAGACCCCGTAATCCGAATCTCGCCAGCAATGCTCGTCAACTCCTACCCAGCTGTGTCTTCTGACAAATCCGCTCTTCTAAAAAGCTTTGTACATCCACTCCATCTGATAGCAGAGTAAAACGCCATCTAATACAAGGACTTCCAGAAGCCTACTCTATTATTATAATATTTACTATGAAATTTCTATTACATAAATTATTCTACACGAATATTATTAGTAATAAAATAATTTAACACGAAATTTTCTAGTGTGTATTCGTTGCACAACAAATTTAAATATTATCAAGTTAACAAAGAGAAGACGAATAGCTAGACTGTGTGTTAATTTCGAATAGGAGTTGCGTATCGAATGTTCCGAATTATCGAGAAATTCCTCCAAGATGAAGCCCGAACCAATAGGGAATAACAAGAAATAAATTCTAGAACCAAACTTTAGGACATAATTTGTTTGTGTGGTTTTGGGAGAATGTATCTGGCCTACTCGCCTCATGTAGTTTATAAAAAATCTCACACGTACGAAATTTCATCTAGTGCAGTCGTCCTAGTACGCCAAATGGTTGAGAACTTGTAAACATAAAGAAATTTTATATTTTATATGCTGAAAGAATACACTAACAGTTTTTGTTTATATTAATTATATATTATTATTATATTAATTATTATTATAATTTTATTATATATTAAATAACATGTTTCTTCTACTTCTACCTACTACTAATAAAATTAATAACAATTAAAACGAAGTGGGAAAGCTGGGATGAAGAAAGTAAGTAGGAGGAGGTAATAATAGAGTGAAAAAGTTGATGAATGCAAATGAGAAGCATAAGATCGAATTAGGGTTGAAAGATCAGAAGGAGGTGAGTATTGGATGGATTCGGATTATGGAAATTGTGTAAGAAAAGCTTTGTGGGGTTGTAGTTCAGAGACTGGAGGAGAGAGCAGTGAAGTACCCTATAATGATATAAGGAGAACGGAAAATACAGGGGAATTAGTTTATTGACTGTTGTAGGGAAAACATGCACTAATATTTGGCTTGAGAGACATCAAGTGACTGAAGGCTGATTGTTGAAGTCAAGTGCATTTAGAAATGGTAAAGGGTGTGTGGATAGAATTTAATTGAAAAATAAGTGAGAATAGAGAGAGAGAGAGGACAACTTTTTTAAGCCTTTATGGACTGCAACAGACGTAAAGACGAATTAATAGGCGAAACTCTGGGGCTGGTGTATGATCATATGTGTGGTGGTAGGTTACTGAATGGAAATCTAACCATGCATTGCAAGAATAAATGGATGGAGCGCGGTATTTTTTTGTGTGAAGCCATTGGCAAGTGTCTCAGCTAACCAAATTGCAGTATGAGCACAAACGCAGGCCTTAAAGTGAGGGAGATAAATCACAAGAAACACAAGAGGATCAGAATTCCATCAGAATTAGAATGCTGGAAACTAGGAAGCACACATATCAACAAGCCCTGGAACTTCTAGGTCAAACAAAACTCGTGGCAGACACCTGACAGCTTGTGCTACGGGGCGCGTCGTACGGGGTGGTACGCGAGTGGTCAAGGTCGCCTCGAGCCCACTGCCGCCTGTGTAACCTATGAAAAGGGACAAAGCTCCCAACATGGCGTCGCAAAGATATGAGGTCAAGGGAATGGGAAGTACTGAACAATTAAAAGCTTTTGGCCGTTTGACTCGTCCTGTCCAAAAGCCCCGGTGAAACTAGAGCCCCCCCTAACTCCCCCAGATATAAGCAGTACACCAACCCTTGTATAATTGGAATAATTGAGAAGAGGAAAATAAATTCATAGTCTAAACAGAACTCCCAGCTTCTTTGAGGTCGCCCTAGCAACCATTGTGATGTGAGGCTTCTAAGACATTTTTTTGCTTACGTTAACGTCAAGAATGTTTATATTGTCAACAGAAGAGACGTGAGAACCATCGACAGAGATACGAAAGTTAGGTGTCTTAAGGAGGGAGATTTGTAGAAGTTGGGTATTTAAAGAATTGAATTTCACAAGGTTGAGACAGCCCACCAGGAAATTCTATCCAGGTTAGCGAGATTAGAATCAGAAAAATTAAGACGAGGCAATTCTAAAAGCAAAGGATGGAGCAGATTTGAAATTTGAAGAATGGAGGGTCGTCATCAGCATATGAATGGATAGTTAGATGAGCTGAAAAGAGCATTAATGAAAAGCAGGAATAGAGTAGGAGATAAGACAGAATATTGAGTGATTTGAAAGAGAGCTAGACATAAGTAAGCAAAGAGAAGGAGAAACCCCAAAGGAGGTGAGCTTGGGAAGTAGTGACGAGTCGTGCCATACCCTGTCAAAAGCCTTATATATGCGCCAAGCGCCACCACACGTGTCTCCCCCTATTTCCTAAGGGCGAAAAACCATAAATGGGCTATATAGGAAAGTATATCACCAGTAGACCTCGAGCGCCGAAAGCCGTACTGGTGATTGGAAAGAAGAGAATGAGATTCCAGATGATCTAAGAAATTAGAGTTGAGAAGGGTTTCAAAGATCTTAGATAGGATGCAAGTGAGAGCTATAGGGTGATAGTTAGAAGGATCAAAGCGGCTATCTTTTTTCGGAATTGGTTGGGCATATGTGCTCCTCCACCACTGCGGGAAAGTGCTAGTATTGAGAAATAGAGAATATAGCTGAACGAGAGATGGTGCCAGCTCAGAAGCACACTCCTTCAAAACTCGGAGAGGAATGCCATCCGGGCAGCTCGCACTCCTAACGTTCATAGATTTCAGGAGCCCATGCACCCAATCAAATGAAATCTCAGATAGAGGCATGGGACACCGAATATTAGAAGATGAAGGAGTAGGAGGATTGCCAGAGTCGTCCAGGGTTGAATTATAGAAAGACAGGAGGCCAAAGAGATTGACCTTTTCATTTGGAATATCAGCAATATAACCATCAGAGGGAATAAGTGGAGGAAAGACAGGTTTACAGAAGTTGTTAATTAAATATGATTTTGGCAAGAGACCAGAAAGATTTGTCAGTAGGAGAACCAAGGAGGCCAAAGCACTTTCGTTTCATGAAAGTTCACTTTGCTCGTCAAAGAGTATCCTTGCCAAGATTTAGAGCTAAATGAAAATTAGCAAAAGAGTGATAGGAGAACGAAAATATTTCCACCCCAACAAGCACTGTCTCTAGCCTGAATGGCCCGAGAATAGGCACGATCTAACCATGCATTTTTGAGGAGAGAAAGATTTAGTCGAAGAAAAAAAGAACTTGTTCATCCCATCAACAATTACAGCTCCCACCTTATCAGCAGCAGCTGAGGCTCTTCAGAGTCAAAGCAGTCACTACTGTTAGAGTTAGCGTAGAAACGACGCAAAGCCCCCAATCGGCCTGATTAAAAGTGCCAGAAAATACGCATAGGGCAGGATGGAGATGTTGGAGGGTAATATTAAAAATTAATATATATAAGCAGCAAGGCAGTGTTGGCAGCATACTTATTGGCTGTTGCTAATACACCATCTACTACAGCAGCAGCAGCAGCAGCATATCCGTTGATTATTTGCTCCTCCTTTATCTCCCTTTCTAAGGTTTTGTTGACACTTAGCAGCAGCATTTCGTGGCTCATATTTCTCTCTACTTCCAATTTATTTATTTTCCCTTTCCACTTCCTCTATTTCACCACATCCGAGAGTCTTTTTTTGTTTATTTTTCAGCATGTTGTCTGGGCTTCCGCTTGCTTATTTTCTATCACTGCTTTTGTTTGTTTGAAGAGCTTTTCCGGGCGCTGACTGCATGCATAAGGATGTTTAAAGCTATGTATAAGAGCACCTTTTATCTGTTTTATTTATATCGCTAATTCTTGTTTCTCTCTTTCCAGAGATAGGGGATGATAGTATTTGGCCCCAAGGTTATTAAGCAATAGTCAATAGGGAATAGAGTGGATTCCTCTGTAGGAGGAACAAAGGTGGAACAGGGAATAGAAAGTACGAAGAGAGCACAGGGTTTCACTGTCCGGGCCCGGGGAGGGTTGCCTGGGTTATCACAGTAGTGTATATTCCCTCCCATTCTTTTAAAGTAGTCTATAATTCCCTAGAATAGATAGCTACAGTGGTAGCTAATAAACCAAGTATATTTTCATTTACGTAACAAATTACAAGGAGACTATTGGACTTCGTCTTCAGTTTAACATAGGTGGGTAGTAATAATTTTGGTTACCCCTACGATAGGACTTATTTTAATCATATATATATATATATATATATATATATATATATATATATATATATATATATATATATATATATATATATATATATATATAGTATATATATATATATATATATATATATATATATATATATAAGGCTGTGGTCAGATATACCAATAAGAGCGAAGGAGGTGTATTTATAAAGATAAGGACTAGTGATGAAACATAGGTCAAGTGTTGGTTGGGATAATCCGGAATATGTGTAGATTTCTTAAATAGCTGCTCCAGATCGTTAAGAATGCCAAATGATTCGACCTTCTACCCCACCTGAATCAGAGTGAGAGGACCCCACTATTCAGTGTTGTGTAAGTTGAAATCCCCTAAATAGAGAACCTCAGTATTTGGATGATAATATATAACAGTCTCGTGAGAAGTAGTAAGATAATAAAAAGCATGAAAATCTGTTCTTTTAGAACAGTTGCAGAAGCACAAGATTATTGTAATAGAAGGAAAAGAGATTTTAAGCAAACAAAGCATCTTAGTTAGGATTCGAGATTTTCGAGACGCGTTACAGGAGTATTAATGTTTACATAGGCACATACTAAACCCTTCAGACGGAAGTTATGAAATAAGTTTTTTAAACGAGTTAGAGGATGAATTCTCAGCCATCTGGGTCTCAGACAAGAGAAAAGGTTAGAGTTAGAGAGGTGGTATTATACGGATTCAGAGTTAGAATGTGAGTCACGGATGTTGGTAAAGTCTATAACATTAATAATGGAGCGAGGGAGGGTTGCGTTATATCTCCATGGCTACTTAATTTGTATATGGATGGGGTGATAAAAGTATAAGGTAGGTGTGGCAGGGGAGGTGGTTATACTGATGGGGAATGGAAGAGAGTGAAGGATGCCCTGCTTATTGTATGATGATGATATGTTTTTGTGTGGCGAATCTGAAAAAAGTCTGAGAGGATTGGTAGAGAGGTTTGGCAGGGTGTGTAAAAGGAGGGGTTTGAAAGTAAATGAAGATAAGAGTAAGGTGATGGTAAAGGGTGAGGAAAATCTGCAGTGTGAAATTATGTTGAATGGCAAACATCTGGAACAAGTATCTGAAATTAAATATTTATTCTATGCATTGGATGAAAAGGGAATAGATGATGCTGAATGTAGTAGGAGAGTTGCGAGTGGTTGGAAGGTGGCTGATGAATGCAAAGGGACTAAGTCTTGAAAGTGCTAGGGTTCTGCATGCAGGTATGTTGTTATAGATGTAAATATGTAGTAGTGAAACTATGATGTAGAATAAGACGTATGGATCTAGTTGCAGTCTGTTCAGATGAATAATCTTAGGGGTGTGTTAGGTGTGAGAAAAATTGATTAAATGAAAGGAATGAAAGTAATAGGGAGTTGTGTTGTGTTGTGTGGCAAAAGGACTAAATGAGAAAATAAATGGATATTAAAGTGGTTTGGTCATTTGGAAAGGTTAGATGTTAGTTGATTAGTTAAGCGATTGTATAGAGGTGTGTGTGTGTTGGGAAGTGATTGGCTGAGAGTTGATCGAGTCAGTAATAGAGTGTCTGAAAGAAATGAATGCAAGTTTAGTTCAAGAGGTTTGTGTATAATAGGAATGAATGGCGTGGGTTTATAAGGAGGTATAGTTTTAGACTTGGTCCAGGGGAGGTGAACGCTGACACTGAAGAGATGTCACAGACCGGTGAAAATGTGGATTGAGTCAGTAAATCAATATCTGAAGGAAAGGGATAAGAGTTTGGCAGAGGCGAGAAGAAATTTGAATAATAGGAATGAATGTTGAGGTTTTGTGAAGGGTCATGGTTGTGGGAATTGTCCAGTAGTAAGGAACCCTTACATTGACGAGATATCTCAGCATGGTTCTGTTATGGTGTTGTGAAAAGCTGGAGTGGATTTTTAGTTGGGACGAGCTCCCATTTAAGGGTGAGGGGAGGGTATGTTTTTTTTTTTTTTTTTTTACTTTCGACTTACATCGTAGTCTTCTATTTAACTAACGATTCTGTTTCTGGTGTATGTTGCGCACCTCATCCCCAGTTTGGGGTAAAAGATGAAGATAAAGAAAGAAAGAAATATTATTATTATTATTATTATTATTATTATTATTATTATTATATTATTATTATTATTATTTTTTTATTATTATTATTATTGCAGCTTTATAATTACATTGGATTCTCATTTTTAAATCCTTTTAGTATAGTGAATGTAAAATACATTTATTCTAAATATAATTTTTTTTCTTCTCTTAAATCAGTAAATAAGTACGAAAATGTCATTCAGCGCAATATTAATTTACATATTCTTTTCTCTTCGTAAGATTTAGTAGTTGATATATTTGTATAATTTCTGCTGATATAATTTTTGATAAATATTCATAAAAGATCATAATAATTACTAGTGTAACTGAGTATAAATTACTCATTGTTTGATGTCTTGTATGAAGGAAAAATCCTGTATTAGGGTAAGTGTAATCGAAATTCCTTTAACTTTTGTATCTTATCATTATTAATTTATTATATTTAGCAAAAGTAAATATGTATTATGTAACATATTGCAAAAGGAAGTATTCTTTATAGGTCCATGGTTTTGAGTCATAATTCTTTAATTTTATATATTCATACCAATGGTATGGAGCTGCACATTTCGCTCATTTAATGGGTTGGAACCACAAACAATTATCTTTTTCAGTATCAGGGCTTGAGCCAGTGGTTAGGCCAATCTTGGAGGCCAATTCATCTGTTAAAACATATTGTAAGGTTTTTAAAATTCCAGGCGGAAATTAATCAAGTGGTTTATAAAATTCTAGTCATATTCCTGTGATGATTCAAATTTGTTATTCATTCATCAATTCATAATACACATATCCAAATTACTTTGACATCAAATAGCAATAAGTTTTATGTATAGAAAATGAAATAAAAAATGAAACCATATTTCTTTTAAAACCTGAAGAGATGTTTTTAACAAGATTTTGTTTCTTAATAAGATTTTAATTAGTTTTGTCAGTTACTATTTTTATATTTCAGGTAATTTACTTTCCATTTGATATTTTGTTAATTTTGTTTTATTTTTAAAGTAGATTTTTCAAGTATAATACACACTCTTCAGCTTGTATTCTCAACGCAAATTGATCAATGAACTATTTCGAAATTGAATGTTCTTTGTGTTTTCCAGTTTAGGCGAATTTAAGAAAGTTTTTGTATACCATAAGCTTCAATTTAAAAGCAATTAGCTTGCTGTTCCTATCTTTCAAGTTTAGGAGTAATTTCGCTGCACACAAATATATTTTTTGGAGTAAAGCGAAATAAAATTCCATGGGGCCATTAGTTTAGACCATACTTAATTAAAATTCTTAATTCTTAGGTCAATAGAACTTGAATAGCTGTAAAATATAATTCTTATTTATATCGTGTTTCCAAAGAGTAAAAAATTATGTTTAATTAAAAGCAGTTTAGGTAAATTTTTTGTTATAAAAGGATTTCAAGATATATTCATTTAAAAGCCCACTGGGTTGGAATTAATAAAAGAAAGAAATCTCCCTCCTCTCATTTTTGACAATATGATTATCATAGAAAGCTTTTTCTTTATTATTATTTCTTAATTATTTCCCTCTTTCATTAATTTAAAAACTTGTACTATTAAAAAGAACAAAGTAGTAGAAATTTCAAAATTGCAACCGATACAGTCTTTACGCCAAACTTACCCACTAAAATAACAATATAAAGAGTCTCATTGGCATAACTCTTTTGCTTTTGAAACAAATTTCTTCCATTTTCTCCTACTCTTTTCATAATAATAATAATAATAATAATAATAATAATAATAATAATAATAATAATAATAATAATAATAATAATAATAATAATAATAATGACTTTTCAAACACTAATAAATAAAACTATCTTCTTACCTGGATAAGTTTTACTGACATTTTTTATGAAATTTTGGTCAAAGCCAGCGATGACTGAACCTCCTACGGGAACCAATAAATTCTTATCCGTACTTTGAACAAAGGCATCGACACGACCATTTCTTTTATATATATATATATAATATATATATATATATATATATATATATATATATATATATAAATAGTAATTATATATATATATATTATATATATATATATATATAATATATTATAATATATATATAAATGGGATGTAAGAATGGGAGTAAGGTGCGTTACATGCATCGGAAAAGAAAAGCAGTAGGAGAATATGACAAAAGTCTAAAAGAAAGCCCCAGCCTTACCGCCCCCTCAGTATCATTAATTAGCGAGAACTCATCGCAGTCAGAAAATCCACCCTAAAGCTTCATGGGACCAGCGATGGACCCTCACTATCGTAGATCGTCAATGTATAGGGTTCATCCCTTGGCCCAGGTGGGCCACAACCATACCTGCTCTCAAAATCGCCCGCCATTCACTCCTGTTATAACACCTTTCTTCTCGCCTCTACCAAACTCACATTCCTCTCCTTCAAAATATTCGTTTACTGAACTCAATCCACTTTTTCTTCGGTTCCATAGCCGGTCGATTCCCAACACACTCGCCACTATCCATCCTTTATATATGACCAAACCATCTCAACATACTTTCATTTATTCTCTCATTTACCCCATTTATCATTTATCTCATTATAATATATATTATATATAATATATATATATATATATATATTATATATATATATATATATATATATATATATATAGTATGAATGTATAGGAGAGAGAAGAGGTGAGAGAGAAAGGAAGAGAAAGAGAGAGAGAGAGTGAGAGTGAGAGTGAGAGTGAGAGTGAGAGTGAGAGGAGGTAGTGAGAGTGAGAGTGAGAAGTGAGAGTGAGAGAGAGAGAGAGAGAGAGAGAGAGAGAGAGAGAGAGGAGAGAGAGAGAGAGAGACGAGAGAGAGAGGAGAGGAGAGAGGAGAGATGAGACGATAGTAGAGAGAGAAGAGAGAGAGGAGAGAGGAGAGAAGAGAGATTCCTCATTTTGAGAGAAGAGAGGACGAGAATGAGAGATGAGAAGAGAGAGAGAGAGAGAGAGAGAGAGAGAGGAGAGAGAGAGAGAGAGAGAGAGAGGAAGAGAGAGAGAGTAGAGAGGAGAGGGTTCAAAGAAGGAGAGGAGAGGAGAGAGAGAAGAGGAGAGAAGAGGAGAGAAGAGGTAGAGAGAGAGAGAGAGGAGCGAGAGATGAGAGAGAAGAGAGAGAGAGAGGAGAGAGAGAGATGAGAAGAGAGAGGAGAGAGAGAAGAGAGAGAGAGAGAGATAGCACGAGTAGTAAAAAGTTGCGTTGAAATTACCTGCCATTTTTAATGGTGCGCCTTTTCTCTTTGCGTTCATTGTTCGTTTTGATAACTACTTCATCGGCTCCAGAAACATATTACTAGCCATTTATCCACAATATCATATACGACATACTCAAAAGTACACACACTTATATCTTCTATGAGTTACACCGTGCGACATCCCTGCTATTCATTCCTGATGTTGGGGAGGAAAAGAATTGCTAGCCACATCCGTGTGGGTCGCTGCGTGGTCGGTAGAAGGCGACTAAGGGACCGGGGTAGTTGGGTTTGGCTGAGCCTACTAATAATCCTATCCTTCTTGCTAGCTATTGATTGAGTCCTATTCTTCGGAGATTGCTCTAATGATTGGTCCTATCCGGCCTTCTAATTTCGGCGAATTGTATGAATCGGATGGGTACATGGGTAATGTCAGAGGAATAAATGTTGAGGAGAAGAGAGAGAGGTGATGGATGTATTAAAAAAAGGGTAAATTTTGATTTGCTCGCTGTTGACTGAAACAAAGATGAAGAAAGGAAACCGGTGAAAAATGATGGTGTGTGTGTGAACTGTGATCTGTGCTGGTGTGGAAAGGAATGAGAGGGGGAGGGAAGGAGTTGCAATTTTGTGTATGAGTGATTGTGGGTACAGAGCTATGGTAGACTTTGTGTGTGGAGTCCTAGAATTCTAATGGTTAATTTAATTTGAAAAGGTTAAAGTATGTGAGGTTGTGACGTATACGATTTTCTGGGATAATCTGAATGATGTTTGGATGGGTGAGTAGGCAGTCTTCAGATTGGTAGTGTTGCCAACATCTGGGCCACCCGTATTCCTATCCTTCACATAGATTTCAGGGCCTATGCACCCGATCATCATGTTTAATCACAGGCAAAGACATAGGAACCTGAGAGGAGAATGGAGGAGGAGGAGGAGTAACCAGAATCGTCTAGGGTTGAGTTGTTGAGTTAGATAGGAGGTCAAGAGATTGGCCTTTCAGTTTGAGTATTAGCAACAGAACCATCAGAGGAAAGGGAGATCTACAGAAGTGCTAGAGATGTTTTTGGCAAGAGGCCAGAAAGATTTTGTCAGTAGGAGAACCAGAAAGTTAGCGCACTTTCGTTAATGAAAGCCCGCTTTGCTTCCGTCGAAGAGTATCCCTGCAACGATTTCTAGCTGATTGAAAATTGCGAGTGATTGGAGAACGAGAATTTTTCTACCCCGATGCGCACTGCTCTAGCCTGAATGGCCAGAGAACAAGCCCAGTTGAACCATAGGTTTTATGGGAGCAAGATTTTAGTTGAAGAGAAGGAATATGGAATAAGTCCCGACTCAACGATTACAGCTCTCTCTTATCTTTTAAATATTTATACATCCATCATTATTTCCTAATGAGAGGTAGCCAATTTGCTATATCTGCAAACTGGAAACCTTACATTAAGTCCCATGGTCTAAATATTTTATACCATAAGAGGAACAGCCCTTGACCTATAGAAATCGTTACGGACGCACAAACATTCTCTCATTTTCCATTATAAATACTTTGTCATATCATTAATTATATTATTATATATTATTATTATATTATTATTCCTTATTATTATTATTATTATTAATTATTAGGATTTTCCGATACCAGAAAAGAGGCCGATACCCGATACCTCTATTTTTTAGGTGCCGACCGATACCCGATCTTAATATATAAGAATAATACACGTAATTAAGATAGAACATTTGTGTACTGGTTGGCACTCAAAGATTGATCACCTGTAACAACCAATACTTAGCTCATTTATATTTCATCTTTGTTGTGCCCAGTATATTTATTTTATAAATTAAAAATAGTATCTTTAAGGAAATAATAAGGCAAATATATATTAATTAACTTTTTTATGTTTGTGTTTATTCAATAATATTCCAGTTTCCAATTTTTCAAGTAAGTATTACAAAGTTTAGCTACTAGGCTTTTATGTTTAACATGATTACAATTTACAAGAAGATTTTTTAACTAGCTATAATATAAAGAATACAAATAATGAAAGAAGAGACCTCATCCTCCTCCTTCTCCTCTCAGGTGTCCTATGCCTTTCTGTGATTACTTTGATCGGGTGCATGGGCTCTTGAAATCTATGAACGTTAGGAAGGCAGGTGGCCCGGACGGCAATTCCTCTCCGAGTTTTGAGGGAGTGTGCCTACACCGTGCTTGGCCCTTCCCTCGCTAATCTATTTCTTCTATGTCCTCAATACTAAACACTTTCCCTCAGTGTTGGGAGCAACGCACATGTCCAACCTATTCCGAAAAAAGGAAGCCGCTCTGATCCTTCCCAACTAATCGCCCTATAGCTCTCACTTATATTCTATCTAAGATCTTTGAAACCCTTCATCACCTGGAATCTCATTCCCTTCTTTCGATCGCCAGTGCGGCTTTCGGCGCTCGAGGCTACTGGCGATATACTTTCATATCTAACCGATTTATAGTTTTCCGCCCTTAGGAACTACAGGGAGACTTGTATGGTGGCGCTTGACATACCCAAAGCATTTGACCGGTATGGCACGCGTCACCGCTTTCCAGGCTTCCCTCCTTTGGGTTCCCTCCTTTCTCTTTGCTTCTTATGTCTAGCTTTCTTCAAATCGCTCACAATATCGCTGTTGTTGATGGGGCGGGACTTCTTCTTCTTTTTCTGTCAAAGTGGTGTTCCCAGGTTCTGTCTTATCTCCTACTTTATTCCTACTTTTCATTTAATGTTCTTCTAACCTGCACATCTAACTCCTATCTTCACTCATATGTCGATGACTCGACACTTCATTTCTCAACTCATTTCAATTCTGCTCCCTCTTTACTCTAGAATTGCCTCTCGTCTTACTCTTTCCGATTTCTATTCTCGTTGAACTAGAAATTCAATTCCTTTAAAACTCAACTTCTGCAAATTCTCCCTCTCTAATGCACCTTCTATCTTTCTTATCTCTTTCGACGGTTATCTTGTCTCTCTCCTGTTGAAATATAAACATCCTTGGCCTTAAACATAAACAAAAAAATGTCTTGGAAAACCTCACATCACAACGGTTGCTAGGGCGGCCTAAAGAAACTGGGAAGTTCTGTTTAGACTGCGAGACTTTTTTTCTCTTCTCAAGTTACTCCACTATACAAGGGCCTCATCCGCCTTGTATGGGAGTAACTGCTCTCATATCTGGGGGCTCTGGTTTCACTCCGGCTTTTGGATAGGGTCGAGTCAATGGCCAAAAGGCTTATAAACTGTTCTGTACTTTCCAGTTCACTTGACACCTCTATCTTTTATTGGCGGCGCGATGTTGGTGCTTTATCTCTCTTCTATGTCCACAGCGGCAGGTGCTCGAGGGAACTTATCAGTCGCGTACCACCACCTTTACTTCGCCCTCGTAGCACTAGGGTGCTGTGTCTCTGCACATGAGTTTTGGGTTGATATTTTAACTCCAGGCCTAGTTCTCTGCGGTGCTTCCTTCTTCTTTCCTGCCACCTCGTTCGTGGAATTCTCTTCCATGCTTCTGTTGTTTCCTGCTGATTTAATCTCCCCCACTTCAAAGCCTGAGTCTGTGCTCAATCTGCGTAATTTAACGTTAGCTGGTGAGCTTCTGAGGCATGAACCACCCCCTCCTTGAATAGGACTCTGCCCGTGAGTGGTGGTGACAACTGGTAAAAAAAAAAAAAAAAAAAATAATACAACTGAAAAGATAAAATATAAAAAACGGCATTAATCAACATGACATAATAATATATATACTCTTTAAGATAAAAGATAGATATCATTTCAATACTCAAATTCAAATATTCACAAATTGTGATG
>JABUQX010096387.1:0-35018 GCA_015478945.1 Trachelipus rathkii
TTATGTCGGCCCCACTTATAACCACAGATATTAGTAGCTCTCAACTATTGCTCTATAAAATGAGAAGATGCTTAAAGTCCTCTAAAAAACACTGATAATACTTTCTATATAGAATTTAGACTTAAGTAATAATTTAAACATAGTTAATAATTGGCGCACGTAATCCGACTTATAGTAATAGGCACGCCATTTCTAAGAACTCATCGACGCATTAGAACCATGCAACACAACACAAGAAATTTTGGAAAAAGAAATTAATAAGAGCACAAAACGTTAATTATTTCCAATAAGGTGCCTCTAAAAAGCAGATTTTTATACAAATCACAGGCTATACCCTACTCTAAAAAACATAGTAATGAAGAAATAAAAATAAATTATTTGTTCGGGGTCATGCTTCTTATGTGAAAAAAAGTATAAACTATCGTAATGATAAACAGAATTGACTAGTTCTTAATATGGCCGCATTCCAGCTTTATAAAACCATAGAAACTCCCACGAACTCATACAGACAAAAATTTTTGGCAAAGAAAAAAGAATTCACATAAGAGCCAAACAACTCATAAATGCGAAACGTAGGCAAGGAAAGGACACAAAAAAATATTACCTAATATAGTTCTCCTGTGTCCTTATCATTCTCAGACTTCTTTCGTGCAAATATGAATAACTCAAAACCAGCAAATACAGAGATGTTGCATTATTTTATGATACGAGGAATAAGCAAATAAGCAAACAGGACCTCACAAATTTTATTTATAAATTGATGGAGAGGTATAGAACGTGGTCAGCATGCTCCATCTCTAAAGCACAATTAATCAATCACACCCAATAGTTATTTATAATTATAATACATGTAATATGGTATAAATTTCATAGATAAAAAACCATAGGTAAAAAAAAAAAAACAAAATAATAAACACTTTCAATCGTTATGGACACGCAATACACATCAAAAAATTAATTAACTATCACATTAAAAATCCCAAGATCAATATTCACACACCTTCCCATTTCACATGAATCCAATATAGAATCAGAGAAATACTTTATAACCTTTATTTGTAGAATAGGAGTAAAAGACGATAATGGAGATGAAGAGGGAGATGAGGTTAAGTACAACATATCACATATCGTATAATAGTTCTAATATACAAAATAATTTTTATACACATTCGTCGTTAAGAATATATAAATATATTATATATATTTATATTGGGTGTTATTTATAAAGTGCATTGTTTTAATAAAAAAAACACATCAGATGTACCAACTGTGTGGGTTATTGTTTTTAATGTCTTTATATTAATCATATATATATTAATTATTCTATATATATAGCTATATTTTAGTGAAAGAAAATTCCTCAAAGTCAATAAAAAGAACTGGAGATTGTTGGACCCTTCCCTAAATAAATAAATTAATTAACATTAGTAATATGATTATAACTTACAGTGAATGCTAAGAAGGTTAAAGGAAGCTAATATATATATATATATATATATATATATATATATATATATATATATATACTATATAATATATGTTTATAATACATATCTCTATATATATAATATAATATATTATATATATATGTCTATATATATATATATATATATATATATATATATATATATATATATAGTCTGTGTTTATAAGCTCAAAATAAGATTTTAATTACATCTAAAAAAAAAAATTTTTTTTTTTTTTAATAATTACACAGTTTATCTAATAACAACTATTCAAAATTTGTTTTTAGCCACTGTTTTTATCTCTATCTTTCCTTTTAAAACAATTATGACAATTTCTTTAAGCTAGAATACTAATGAATATGGGGAAATAACTTCGTGGTTCACTTTCATGGTTAAGAGTAGAATCTCAAATTTCTGTTCAACAGACTGTAAAAACTCTTGAAGGCAATTGAGTAGAGCTTCAACAATATGCGGTCTCTACCCTGAACCTACGGTTTGAAAATACCTAATATTATCTTTCTATTCTATAAAGCTTTTTATCATTGTGATAAATATTTAAAACAAGATATATTTCACTAAATTATAGTCCCTAGTAAATATGTGGAATAGAAATTTCTTACCTTTGGTCTTGGCCAGAGGTTGTTTATTGAAGAATAACTCTTGTAAAATAGAAACTGGCAAACTAAGCTCTTTGTTGTGAAAGGAAAAGTTGATTACGAAAGGCAGCAGAAGTTTTTTTCTTTTGCTTTAAAAAATAGGATCATAAAAATAAATTATACTCACAGATATATATATAGTACCTATATATAGAACTGTTAACTAAAAATAACCCATTTTTCATATTTTCAGCTATAACTATTAAATTATTTTACATATCTTACTTTTATAATTATTTCTTATAATGGCTTTATTTTATTTGGCTTTAAAACTTTTGTAATTATTTAGATACAAAAAAATAAAATAAAAATAACCCGCCGTTTGCAAATGTAGCCCACTTGTATGACAATAATAACCCATAACCAAAACCCTCTCTAGAGTTGCAATATGCTGTTATTAGCGATTAGAAGTATGTTACACGTTATTTTAATTAAATATAAATGAAAATAAAGAAAAAAATTTAAAATTTTTTTTTTTTTAAATAAAATCAAATTTTTAATTACCTTATAATAAATGAAGTGTTATGTGGTTGGAGCTGGTTAATTGTATGCAGACTTTTGTTGCAGAGTGCACACTCCCTCCTTGAATAGGGTTTGAATGATATTTCCTCCTAGAATAGGTTTTTATTTAAATCCCCTACCCCCCCCCTCCCCTTTGAATAGAGTTTGAATGATATTTCCTCCTAGAATAGGTTTTATTTAAATCCCCTACCTTTGAATAGGTTTTTATTTACCCCTCCTTTGAATAGGTTTTTATTTACCCCCCTTTTGAATAGGGTTTTATTTACCCCTCCCCCTCAGAATAGGTTTTTATTTAATTTTCTTTATAAATTGCTCCCAGAGCTTGTGAATTTTTAGCAAGGTCTGTTCGCTGATTTGCAAAGAGTTGCCTGGTGCAAGGGTGGTGTTGATAGGCCCATAAAATATCTGCGAAGCTTCAACAGTTACTAATTGAGGTGCTGCTTTTGCAGCATATATTCCATTACCTCGAAAACTGTGGAAATGGAAAGCGACGCTGTTAACTTCTTCCCCTTCATGAGGTGAAAATACCTCTTTCAGCTTGCCAATGTAGAATTTTGAGGGTTTAGTGAAGTTAACAGCAAACACTTTCTCCTTACAGCTGTCCTTCTTGTTGCTGTTCAACAACTTTTTCATTGTAGAGACAGCTTCAGATACATCATCATCATCAGTATGTTCTTCCTCCTCCTCATCATCATCATCATCATTATCCTCATCATCATACCTCCAATGACTCATTTGATCTATCTTATGAAACTTCTATTTCCTTCCTTCATCTTTTCTCTCAGTAATGTACTTTGTGCTTTTCTTTTTCACCCGAGACCCCCTCGTAAATTAAGGTAACGGTTAACGGATGTAGTGGAAAATTTTAACTCAACGCTAATTCACAAATGTAACTCGTTAACAGTGCGTTTTCTCTTTTCAAAATTAATGAAAGCTTTTAAAAGTTAACGAAAAAATTAATGAGTTTAATTACAATATTAACGCTTTAACACATTAATGCCCACCTTTGTTATTACGGGTATATATATATATATATATATATTAGGGATGGGCCGGATAGTGAATTAGCCGGATAGCCGGATACCGGATATCCGACTGGAAGTTAAAACCGGATACCGGATATCCGGCCGGATATCCGGTCGGATATCCGGCAGTCTGTTATATATATACCGGTAAATGGTAAAGGTATAGCACAACTCCATATTATTTTCTGAAAAAAATTTCTATGTTCAAAATCATAAATCAATCTCTAAATATCCTATTAATAATAATAATAATAATAATATAAAATAATATAATTAATAATATATAATATAATATTACGTAATAATGTAATATATATAGACCGTATATAAATATCGATATTTAATTTTGGACAGAATTTTTTCAGAAATAATAATGGTCCCTGTGCTGATACCTTTACCATTTACCGTATATATATAACAACTGCCGGATATCCGACCGGATATCCGGCCGGATATCCGGTTATCCGGTTTTAACTTCCAGTCGGATATCCGGTATCCGGCTATCCGGCTAATTCACTATCCGGCCCATCCCTAATATATATATATATATATATATACCGGTATATATACAAAGGTGGGCATTAATGTGTTAAAGCGTTAATCCGTTAATTAACTCATTAATTTTTTCGTTAACTTTTAAAGCTTTCATTAATTTTGAAAAGAAATAACGGACTGTTAACGAGTTACATTTGTGAATTAGCGTTGAGTTAAAATTTTCCACTACATCCGTTAACCGTTACCTAATTTACGAGTTTATCGGGTGAAAAAGAAAAGCACAAAGTACATTACTGAGAGAAAGGAAGGAAATAGAAGTTTCATAAGATAGATCAAATGAGTCATTGGAGGTATGATGATGAGGATAATGATGATGATGATGATGAGGAGGAGGAAGAACATACTGATGATGATGATGTATCTGAAGCTGTCTCTACAATGAAAAAGTTGTTGAACAGCAACAAGAAGGACAGCTGTAAGGAGAAAGTGTTTGCTGTTAACTTCACTAAACCCTCAAAATTCTACATTGGCAAGCTGAAAGAGGTATTTTCACCTCATGAAGGGGAAGAAGTTAACAGCGTCGCTTTCCATTTCCACAGTTTTCGAGGTAATGGAATATATGCTGCAAAAGCAGCACCTCAATTAGTAACTGTTGAAGCTTCGCAGATATTTTATGGGCCTATCAACACCACCCTTGCACCAGGCAACTCTTTGCAAATCAGCAAACAGACCTTGCTAAAAATTAGCAAGCTCTGGGAGCAATTTATAAAGAAAGGGGGGGTAGGGGATTTAAATAAAAACCTATACATAGGAGGGGGTGTAAATAAAACCCTATTCAAAAGGGGGGTAAATAAAAACCTATTCAAAGGAGGGGTAAATAAAAACCTATTCAAAGGTAGGGGATTTAAATAAAACCTATTCTAGGAGGAAATATCATTCAAACTCTATTCAAGGAGGGGGGTTGGGGATGTTAAATAAAAACCTATTCTAGGAGGAAATATCATTCAACCCTTTTCAAGGAGGGAGTGTGCACTCTGCAACAAAAGTCTGCATACAATTAACCAAGCTCCAACCACATAACACTTCATTTATTATAAGGTAATTAAAATTTGATTTTTAATTTAAAAACAAAAAAAATTTAAATTTTTTCTTTATTTCCATTATATTTAATTTAAATAACGTGTAACATGCTTCTAATAGCTAATAACAGCATATTGCAACTCTAGAGAGGGTTTTGGTTATGGGTTATTATTGTCATACAAGTGGGCTACATTTGCAAACGGCGGGTTATTTTTATTTTATTTTTTTGTATCTAAATAATTACAAAAGTTTTAAAAAGCCAAATAAAATAAAGCCATTATAAGAAATAATTATAAAAGAAAGATATGTAAAATAATTTAATAGTTATAGCTGAAAATATGAAAAATGGGTTATTTTTAGTTAACAGTTCTATATATAGGTACTATATATATATCTGTGAGTATAATTTATTTTTATGATCCTATTTTTTAAAGCAAAAGAAAAAAACTTCTGCTGCCTTTCGTAATCAACTTTTCCTTTCACAACAAAGAGCTTAGTTTGCCAGTTTCTATTTTACAAGAGTTATTCTTCAATAAACAACCTCTGGCCAAGACCAAAGGTAAGAAATTTCTATTCCACATATTTAGCTAGGGGAGTATAATTTAGTGAAATATATCTTGTTATAAATATTTATCACAATGATAATAAGCTTCATAGAATAGAAAGATAATATTAGGTATTTTCAAACCGTAGGTTCAGGGTAGAGACCGCATATTGTTGAAGCTCTACTCAATTGCCTTCAAGAGTTTTTACAGTCTGTTGAACAGAAATTTGAGATTCTACTCTTAACCATGAAAGTGAACCACGAAGTTATTTCCCCATATTCATTAGTATTCTAGCTTAAAGAAATTGTCATAATTGTTTTAAAAGGAAAGATAGAGATAAAAACAGTGGCTAAAAACAAATTTTGAATAGTTGTTATTAGATAAACTGTGTAATTATTAAAAAAAAAAAAAATTTTTTTAGATGTAATTAAAATCTTATTTTGTAACTGATCACCACAGACTATATATATAATATTATATATTAATATATATTTATATCATATAAATATATATATATATATATATATATATATATTATATATATATTATTATATATATATATATATAATAGTATATATATTATAAATTTATATATATATATATAATATATATTTATATATTATATATATATATATATATATATATATATTATATATTATATATATAATATATATATATATATATATATATAATATATATTAGTATCTATATATATATATATATATATATATATATATATTATGATTAATATAAAGACATTAAAAACAATAACCCACACAGTTGGTAATCTGATGTGTTTTTTTATTAAAACAATACACTTTATAAATAATGTGCAATATAAATATATATAATATATTTATATATTCTTAACGACGAATGTGTATAAAAATTATTTTGTAATATTAGAACTATATACGATATGTATATTTGTATTTACCTTTTTATTGTTATATTTCGCTAAATATACTCTTTATTTTTTGGGATACCTTTTCGTTTTCTGGGAAAGAATGTGAAATGGGAAGGTGTAAATGGTCTTGGGATTTAATTATAGTAATTAATTTTTGATGGCATGCCATAACGATTGAAGTTTTTTTTTTTTTTTTTTTTCCTTTTTTAACTTCTTGCTATTACATTATTACATGTATATAATTTATAAATAACTATTGTGCTTAAATACTCACACGCTACTCTCATAAATAAAATTTGTGAGGGCCTGTTTGCTTATTTGCTTACTCCTCATATCATAAAATAATGCAACATCTCTGTATTTGCTGGTTTTGAGTTATTCATATTTGCACGAAGACTGTGCACAGGAATTATTAGGTAATATTTTGTCCTTTCCTTTGCTACTTGCTTTATTGAGTGTTTGCTCTTATTAATCTTTTCCAAAAAATTTTTGTTGTATGTTCGTGAGTTCTATGGTTTATAAAGCTGGAAGCGCCATTATTAACTAGTCAATTCTATAGAAGAGTTTATAACTTTTTTTCCTAAAGAGACCGACAAATAATTTTTTTTTATTCTTCATTACTATTTTTTTAGAGTCTATGCTGTGATTTGTATAAAAATCTGTTTAGAGGCACTTATTGGAAATAATTACCGTTTGCTCTTATTAATCTTTTCCAAAATTTCTTTTTGTTGCATGTTCGTGAGTTCTATGGTCTATAAAGCTGGAAGCGCCATTATTAACTATGTTATTAACTAGTCAATTCTATAGAAGAGGTACAGTGTTTAGAGACAAGCCAGTCTTCTCATTTAGAGCAAGTGAGCTACTAATCTGGAGTGGGGCCACACATCTTCTATTGATTGCCCTAATTGTCTTCATAATAGTGAGTTTTTAATTAATTTGTTTATTTTGTAGCTTAAAACCAACTTTTGTTTTATCTTTCATTATGTCATTTAATATTAATCAAACAACAATTATTATTTACATTTATGGTAGCAGAGCGTAGATGGTTTTGAGATTACCCTTGGCTCTGATACGCTACCTTTTCTTTCTGTCTTTCTATCTATATAATCCTAATTTTTAATTTCTCTGCATAACCGCAAGTCCTCAGGACTTGATCAATCACATACTATCGTTCTTTCTATCTTTTATTTGTTTCTTAAATATCCGTATAGTATATCTACTTATCTAAAAGAAACATTCAATAACTTTCAGAATTATCCTAATACAGTAAATAAAATAAATCTATAAATATCAATATTATCCAATTGTGAAAGATGTCAGAGTTAAAACAAAATTTTTCGAACGGTGCGAGCGCGGACAAAGTCAATGGCGAATGATCCGATTATATCCATATCAGATTCATCAGAGATGTTGGCTGGACAGACAACATTCTTGATGACATCTGACTCTATCCAAAATGTATCATCCCAAGCCATTTTCTCTGAGTCTTCGGGGGTGTTGAACTTGGTTTCAGCACACTCGACAGGTTCAGTGCCCTCCCTGATTACAATGTCTCCTCCTGTAACGGTGACTGTGTCACAATTGAAATAGCCAGTGGGGGTTTCTTTGTCTAATTCTATGATGAACGGAATACAGCCTGGAGTGAGTCTCTCTCAGCTGCCTATTACAACTACAGATTTTGTGCCTCTGAGACAAGTTCCCATATCATCAGGATTCCAGCAACCCTTTATAACACAAAACACCCAACCTATGCAAATGAGTATAACCAACAGAATCAAATTCAGGAGAATACTTCCCTCTTAAAAGAACTATTGAAGCAGAATCAGCAAACCTTGGGGTTATTAACACACATGATGCAAATGCTTATGAATCATCAGAAACCTCGAAAAATGATCCCCTTGGGAAAATATTGTCTTGAAAATGGAGAACCATTTCCCCAGTTCCTTACCAGATTTAAGGAATACGCCCTTTCAATATATTCAAGTTCCACCGTTGATGGGTGGTGAACATATTTAGGTTTGCATTTAGAGGGTGACATGAAGCAGGTTTATGATGTTTTGATGAAGACAAATGCAAACTACGCGAATATAATAAAGGAATGAACTGATTGGTTCGGGGAGCATTTAAAGAAACAAACGAAAAGTGATTTGAGTACGTTTAATGCTGCGCAGATTATGTTAACAGAGACTATTCCACTCTACGCTTTGCGGTTACAAGGATTGGCAGAACGAGCATTTCCGGGATCTGATGTGAGTACCATGAAAGTGGTAAGAGAAAAACTTCTTAATAGCTTGCCCAAACCTATATAGGATGAGGTGAATTCACTTGTGTTGGTTTGTGAATTGTCCAAGGGGGGTGCTTTTCTTTCCTGGGATGGGCTAGTAAAACTTATCGATCAAAATTTTCCTCGAACCGTTATCAAAGTCACAGAACGATAATCGGTCTACTTCAGAACTCCACAGTAAGAATCTTCCTATGACCAATCATCCTGAAGTCATAGATTTGACTCAGGCAGTTCCTCTGATGACTCAACAACATTATATTCCATCACATAATGGACAAGGGTGGACAATGCCATCATCGCATCCAGGATATTCCTTGTCTAGTGTTTATTCTCAATCTCCTCAGAATCATGTTCCTCCCGAGAGTTTTTCACCAAATCAAGGATTTAATGGTCCTTGTCCGTTGAATACTACATACGCACAGACCTTAGCTCAAGTGGCTCAACCTCCATGACCACAACAGTCGCCTAATAGTGCTCATGCTCAACTTAAAAGTAATTCCCATGGTGGTCAACAACAGAGAACCCAAGAAAGGGGTAGACCACAACAAAATAACAATCAGACTCCAAGTCCATGACTGTGTAACTATTGTAAAAAGCCTGGGAATGATGTCAGCGATTGTCGATTGAGACCATATTGCCAGTTTTGTGGAAAAAGAGGACATGTTGCTGATGATTGCTATGTGTTTAAAAACAAATGTATACGCTGTGAAGAAGATGGGCACCTAGTGCAAGACTGTCCTAAGAGAAGCCAGAGAGTTCAATCCGAAACTGATGCTCAGGGATGTCCCATTTGCCAGGCGGACATCTGGGAATCGACTGTCTACAACGATTCTCTGGAAATTTTTCCAAAAAGGGAAACTTAAGAGCTCTGTGGCCAATGATCTACCCACAGAGACCCTTTTTAGAAATAAACCTTCTTATTAGGAACCTAAACCTCAAAGGGCACCTAAAAGACCTGTGATAATTAAAGGGTCACAATTATCGGAATTACGTGCAGAGGTGACTGAGGTTGTTTCTGATGAATTAATACCTGATGATAATTTGTATATAGTGCCTTCAGAACCTCCTTTTAACGAATTAGTAGATTCGTCCGAAGACGAAGAACATCATAACCAATTAACACACCTGATTTTGCTTTTGGATCTAATTTTCTCCTTTTCTGATCCGGAATCCACCCACTGCATGCTGTTCCGATTACATGTAGATGCTTGATTCTGGGCTTTCTATCATACCAGATTTCAAAAGGCATTTTCCCATCAACAGTGGATTTTCCAGTTCTATTTATTATATATGCTGCTGTGTTAATTTTGCCCAACACTTCTATGGAAATTTTACTTTTGAATACATGAGTGATCTGGCTGCTTCAACTAGTGTTCTATTTTCTTTTTCCCCTCCATTTTGTTGTGGAGTATACGGAGCCGTTAACCTTTGTCTTACACCATATTTATGTAAAAGTTTTTTAACTAACTTATTATTAAATTCTAAGCCATTATTACTTAAAAATTCTCTGATTGGATGTCCTTGTACTTTTATTTCTTCAAGTACTTGCTCTAATTTTTCTACAACTTCTGATTTTTCTATAATAAAATATACAAATCTCATTTCGACAAAATCATTCCTTTGAAATTTCAAATATTTATAACTGAGTTTGATAATGCTTGAAATGGTCCACAAACATCCAATAGCAATTCTTCTTGCTTAGTACTATTTGGTCTTTTTAAAAATTCTGAGGAATGGCATTTTTCCATATTATAACATCCTAGCAATTTTTATTATCAAGGTTGAGTTTTCAATAATTAGTTCTAACTTTTGATCCCATTTGCATGCCTCTTCTTCTGATGTCCATTCTTTCACGAAATAACTGTAATAGATCCTTTTCTTCAAGTGCATTTATTTCTGGTATAATGTAAAATTTTAGCTTTCATTGCAACTTTGAATAGCATACTTTGGTTTACGATAGCCATTAAAAATAGGCTTTTTTTTGTCTAACATAAATCTACATACACTTGGTCAGATATAAAATCACTATTTGGATGCTTATCATGAGCTGCAATACGAAAATATTTTTCTTAATATCAGGAACATACCAAACAATCATTCAACAATAATTGAGATATTTTTCCATTTACAACTGATTCTACTTCAATTGTTCATATCCTAACACATTTGCTTCTTGACCATTTGCATTTTACCTTGAATGAATGCTCGAATTTATTATAAGTCTTTAATACTTTTTCTATTTAAATAGTTTTTCGTATCGCCATTATCAAAATACCAATTTTCTTTATCATTTTCTTTCTCTTTATAGAGTGGGGTAATTACTTTAGCTGAGGTGAATAAACTTTACGTACTATTACATTAAACTATAAACTTATATTTACAAAAATGGTAATAAAAAAATTCTTGCAGTTTACTTTAATTAGCGTATATTATAAATGCAATTTTTAATAAAAATATGAAAAATTACGCTCGCGAAGAAAAAATTGACTAATTGGCGTTTTTTTTTTAGGAGATAAACTATCCGATGTTTTGTTTTCTGTATTTTTCCGATTTATTTATATATCGATATAAATATTTTTTTCGATTATTTTTTTTTACGATTATAACCGATTCGAGAAATATAGTATGTTTTTACTGTGATTGAATATACAAAGCATAGTTAATTAAATAAAAAATAAAAAAGATTTGTTACATAATTATTTTTCGTACGATAGAATATGCAAAAATTAAATAATGCTCTAAAAATTTATATATATATATATATATATATATTATATATATATATATATAGATATATATATATATATATTATATTATATTATATATTATATATATTATATTTATGGCTTGTAGGAGAGAGAGAGCGAGAGAGGTTAGGCCTAATCGCATATATAAATTCGTCTACGTAACTGTAAAACTATTGACGACACGTACGTATGTCAC
Organism: Trachelipus rathkii; assembly: GCA_015478945.1. NCBI lineage: Eukaryota > Metazoa > Arthropoda > Malacostraca > Isopoda > Trachelipodidae > Trachelipus > Trachelipus rathkii. The sequence continues at coordinate 11,924 of JABUQX010096387.1, forward strand.
ATATAGGTTAAGATAAGCTCGGCGCATATATATATATATTGATATATATAATATATATAATATATTATTTATATATTATTATATATTATATAATCTAATATATATTATTATATATATATATAACGGGCCTGATAAGAATCAAAACTAATTAAGCATTACTATATTCTTATGTACCATAGCCCCGTCAAGTAGAAATTTATAATGCAAGCTCACCGAGACGTCAATAACGTTAGATTTCGCGTTACTATTACTGTGGAGGTCATGACTAATTTATCGAATAATATATATATTATATATTATATATATATATATTATATATTATTATATATATATTATATATATATCTATATATCTTATTATTATTATATATTTATATAGATATTATACTATATTATATATATATTATATATTAGTGGATGCTGCAGATGTCATTTTTTTCGGCATCGCGGATGCGGATGCGGATGTTTGATTTTCTCCGCGGATGCGGATGTTTAATATATATATCTATATATATATATATATAATATAAGTATATATATATATATAGTATATATTATATATAATAATATTATATATATATAAGTATATATATATATATATATATAATCGAATTTTGCCCACACTTAATTAATATAGATTGTTAGCCAAGGGTGCGGGACGGGACACAACTGCAATGGACCCATCAAGCCCTCTTCCTAACCTCCGACCTTTATGAAAGAGATTTTACATGGATTTATATTATTTTTGCAGCTAGTATTGAATTCAAATATGGGAAGGTTGTGTGCTTGAGAGACAGCAATTTTTCTGCCTTTTCTGTCTTTTCTGTCTGTTCTGCTTTTCATCATATATTAGCCAGCATTGCTAAATACTCTCCTCACTTGGAACCCTAGTTGGAGGACCGGCGCAGGTTATTTCGCTTGCAAGTTTACTTAAAGGGCGTCGGGTAACATTTTCCTTTTGCTTAATTAACACTCGCACCAACTGATAGGATAGTGCATTTGATTTGTATCCTAGTCGTTTTACTAGTGATAGTTTTCTATTTGCACTGGCATCTTTTGATAATGCGTGTGCTTTCTTCATCACTACTGGACGTAGAAATTCTTCCAGTGATCTGTTATTGATTTACTTGTAGAAGATGTTGGCTCTGTAATAATTTCATTTTTTTTCCTTTTTAATGATGGGCTAATTAATAGACTGTTCGATTGAAGTTTGTCTTGCAAGTTAACTCAACGCGTGGGTCAAAACATTTAGCTTAAGCTTTCACCACTGATTTGATATATTTGAATCTAATTTTTTTCTTGGTGGATAGTTTTCAATCATTTGCACTACAATCTTTTGTAATGCGTGTGTTTTCTTCATCACTACTGGAAGCTCGAGCATTTCTTACCAGTGAATCTGTTATTGATTTCTTGTAGAAGGTGTTGGTTCTGTGGATTTTGTTTTTTTTCCTTTAATGGGGGTGCGAATTAATAGACTGTTCGATTGAAGTTTTTCAACTACGGCAACACAAAGTAACGATTTAAGCTTGTTCTAATATCGTTACAAAAAACTTGCTTTATAAGGGGAATCTAAGTAAGTTGCCAAAAGTATGAGGTGCATAAATTTCCACAGAAACAAAGCGTTTTTCTCTACCTTAGTTTAATTAGCATTCTTTCATTCTTTACCGTGCATCATTTCATTTTTTTTTTTGAAGATGGTTCAAGACTGCTGTCCTTTAGCGGTTGAGATTATGGTATTGACATAAAGACAGAAGCTGTAGAGGCTGAAATGATTTTTTTGGTAGTTTTCTTCAAATGGTGTTCAATAGGCTTAATCGTGCGATTATGATAGTCATTTCCGAAATATAATAAGATTGTTAACTTGAATACGAACTGGGCATACGAAGCAAGAAGTTGGAATGTAGCACTACTTCTTTCCATCATATGATGTACTATACAGCGAGTTGGAAGTCTTGTAAATCGAATAAGTAATGGAAAAAATTATCTCAAGCCTTTTGGATTGGACTTCACTATTGTTAGCATTTTTATTTTATTTTTAGATTCATCTTAAGTATTTTTTATAAAATTCTTTATCAATCTCGACAATAAACATCCGCGCTACATCCGCAGGGCCAAAGCGCGGACGCGATGCGGATCTTTAATAATGTGCGGATGCTACGCGCGGATGCGGATGTTACGTGCATCACTATATATATATATACTATAATTATATATATATATAATATATATTATATAATATATAGATTATATATTATATATATATATTTTATAATATATTATTATATATATATATATATATTATCAGCGGCGAAAAAAAGCGCAATAGGGGGGCTGGAGCGACGGGGAACAGAGGGGGGACGTTTTCCCCATAACCCGTAGGGGAGGGGGGGGACACCCGCGCGAAAGCGCAAATACTCAAAGAAGGCGGGGTTGCGGAGACGCTCGGACCTGAGGGGGGAAATAGTCTAGCGCGCTGTCGTTCCCGAAGGCCGAAGAGCGCCGACTCCTGGGCCATGCGGGTTGGTTCTATCCCCTTGGGGTAGCACATTAGTTTAAAAAACATTAATTATTTTTTTAAAACTAATGTGGTACCTGATGGTACGAGCATCGCGCGGCAAGGTCGTCGGTGTGCTCGGCTTCGGGGAAGCGCAGGCTTAGGAAGGCGGTCGGCGCGGCTCCGGGGAGGGTCTCGCGGAACCCGCCGCTCTTGTATTTGGGTGTCGCGGGGGTTCTCGCACGGCGCTCGGCACGGGGTATGGAATGTCCCCTGTCTGTTCCGTGCGGCTGGCGAGCCTATTTGGGGCCGTGAATATATATATATTATTATATATATATTATATATATATACTAGTATACTATATATATATATATATATATATAGTTATATATATTATATATATATATATATATATAATTAATATAATATATATATATATATATTCGATAAAATGATGAGTCAAGTAAACGTAGCGGCGAAATCCTGACGTGTGAAGTATGAGTCACGTTTATGCGGGGTTGCATTAAGACTACTTTTCTGAACTTAGAATTTTTTTTAATACAGAAAATTTTTTTCGGTCTAAAACATGTGTGGGTCACTGTCTAGGAGTATTACGTATATATATATATATTAATTATATATATATATATATATATATTAATATATTATATATATATATAGTATATACATTAAATTTTTAAGCATAGTTATATATTGTGATAATGTACTATCATTTTTCTGTCAGAACCAAATTTCTAGAAAATAAACTTTTCCAATATATTTCTAATTTCATTTAAATATCTTAAATTTTAGCAAACATTCTACTATGGTACATTTTTAAAATAATAAAACCGGCGTTGATAATCGATGAAACATTAATCATAATCGATATTAATCAAATATCAGATGTATCGATAGTTGAAACGCAATTTGACGCCATTCTTCATCCCTACACGAATCAAAAAAAGCCAAGTTACATTTTTCCTAGCGTTTTATTTCATATTTTCATTAGAAAATATCCATTATAATATACATAATGGGTAAAATTACAACGTACAAAGAATAGATTGTCTTTACTTGACTCTAAATTAACAAGTTTGCAAGTTTAATGTAATAGTTAGGTAAAGTTTATTCCACCTCAGCTAAAGTATTACCCTAAAACTATGTTTCATCTAGCTGCTAACATAAAAGCATTTTAACTTCTGTTTTAGCTTTTGAATTTTCTTTATCAAAATTTGCATTTCTTTCTGGCTTTATTTTTCTTTCTGGTCTACCATCTGCAATCCATTTTTTGCAATTTTTGATCCAGTAACCTTTTGAAAGGAAATTTCTTATTTTATCTTATGGTATTATTTTATCATTTATTTTTGTTAAAGAAATAAAAAATGGAATTTTGGCAACCTACTATTTTTGAAATAGCCTCAAAATTGAACCCTTTTACCCCAGATGACGGTATACTTCTTTCTTTTCTATAACTATGAACATGAGCCATGTAGTTTGGAAAATTTGAATATTCCGGTTTAGGCTAAATATTATCAAAATCGCTTACATATGGAAATATCTCATGGCAGATGTCTTCATTGCTTCATCTGAATTTTGAGCATTTCTTCCTGATAGGAAGGCCAGAGCTGTCTTATTGAAGATAAATTTCCCAGCCATGTCTAATTTCTTATTCATTTAAGAAAAAAAACTGTGAACAAGCATCGTAAACTTTGTTTTCTTCAACTCCTGCTAAAAAAGATTATGAGTTCGCTTGCACACTTCATCTTTCTCAAACAAATTCCTTATTTGACTTCTAATCCTTTGGCTTGAGTTGAAACCAACCAAAACATTACATCTGATTGAGTTTTGTGGAATTTTTGTCTAATTTCTTTTGTATGCATTTTTCTCTCAGCTGTTGCCGCAGTACTGGGTTCTTGTGGGTTTTTTAATTTACCATTGATTGCTTCTATTGCTCTGGTATATACACCTTGCCTTATTTGCATAAAATAACTTGCCATCTTCCCAGTTGTCTTACCTTGAGTGGATCCCATTTCTGCATTGACATTCCATATTTAAGCTATATAATGAGGTGCCTTACTACTTCTAACTATACCAACAGTTTACTCCACGGACATCATTCGTTCTTGTTTTATTATCTAGGGTGGTACAACTTATACAGATATTCTTGAAGGGGTGTAGGGTATAGTAACTTTCTCAACATTCACCCTAGAGATTGTTACAAATTAGTATAAATTACTATGTTCAATTTGCTTGATGAATGTAAAGATCATCAATGAATGAAACCAGAATAAAGGACTTATTAACGACAGACTACGTTACGATCTAATTACAAAATCGAGCTTCTGTATTTATCAAGAATCACACGAATAGCAATCATAATAAAAAAAGACAAAATGATGTATTTTTTAAAATACGGGGCATGTTGGCCAGAAACTCTTAATACTGGACATAGTACCAAGAACAAAATACTTTTAAAATACAATAAGTTGGGTTGCCAGAAAGCCCGAGTGGCAGCGCGTGGTGCAAATCGACTGCGGAATACGCTTGCGAATTGAAAAAAATTACATTACCAATCAGAGAACAGGAAATTTGAGTAACTGGAAACAGCCGAGCGTGCCCGTCGATTCAGCTGACAATTGTAAACGATACTTCTTAAAACTTTATAATGTAATGCTATTTTATGAAATGATGACGGTATGTATAGTAACCTTAATATAAAGTAACTTAAAATATTTTAAAAATTTGGCAAGCCATTTTCGGCATATTATCTTGAAAGACTTCTTTGTAAGAAGAAAGTATTTTATTCGCGCAGGCTACCCCGCTCCGTTTATTATTCCCGCGGAAATCGAGGGATTTAACACGGGCGGGCGCTGAACGTGATGACGTTACCGCCGACCATAGAAGTGCGACAGAGCGGCTCTGCGTAAATGATACATGTGCGCCTGTGTGCTCCGTCGGGCTTGCAGTCTGGCTTCAGGCTCGGAGGCTATAAAAATGAATTTTTTCTGGACAAACAATAATCATAGTCATATAGCATATAGAGTAAAAGATTTACTGCCATATATAATATATATATATAATATAATATATATTATATATATTATTATAAAATATAGTACGTAATATTTTATAGTATATATATACTATATATATATATCATATATGTGTATATATATACAGTGGGCGGCTCGTCTTTATGGGCTATTGGGCTGCAGCCCTCCAAATTAAAAATGCCAGGCAAGGATGTTGAAGAATATGAAATTTTTTGTCAAAGTAAAGTGATGCTGAGTTTTTTTTTTAACAATTTAGCACATCAAAAGTTGAGTAATCATTAAGAAAATAACAAAGGAATCTTTTTCCAACTGCAAATTGTGGGTACGATATTTTATTTAAATATATTCCATTAAAGAAAATTTGGGCTCTACTTTTGCGGCCCCTAAATAAGCGCAATTTTATAAGTTTTAAAATAGAAGTATTGCTCAAGTCAGAAAATAAAGAATTCATATATCGATAGTACAGGTAATGTTGCCCCGCCTGGTTCCACTACTTCATAGCTCATGACAGTTTTTGCTGCATATAAAATTAAGGTTCAAATTTTACAGGGTTGCTAGATTTGTCCATGTAATGTCCGCTTCTTTTACTTGTATATAGAGAGTCAGAGACACTAAGTCAGTTTATTCGCATTTTACGGGGGAGAGCTTGTGTTTTATTTCTGTTTTGTGGGGGGGGGGGGGGGGCGAGAAATTAACTTTACAAATGCTTGAAAGGTAATAAATTACGGTTGTGTGATATATATATATATATTATATATAAGTATATATATATATATATATATATATATAATTAAAAGGTCATTATATATATATAAAAAAAAAAAAAGATTTATTGACTAATTAAAAATTTATTAATCATTAAATAAATTTTTTATGAAAAATCACTGCATTCTCAAATAGTTAAATGCTCTTTTCTGAGGAGCCATATGAGATGGAAACCTGTTTAAGTATCATTTTAAAGATGATCTGATGGGCTTTCATTTGATATATAACATGACAGATGATAAGGAAAAAATGTTTTAATAAAATTTAAATTAAATGTTTTCAAAAAATGACATTAAAAAAAAAAAAAAGTCCTTATATTATCCTCTTACGCCACTCAAGTTTCATTTTGGGATTATAATGAGATTGGTGATACAGAAGGTACAAGTTTAACATGTATTGGATAAATAGCCATCATAGTATGTGATCTATCTTAAATTCATAAAAGACTACCTTTATCTAAATATATCTGCCTTATTAGTGTAATTTGTTTATATATAAATATGATCTCATTTAACAAAACCTTTATTCAAATGACAGATAACTATTTTTATTCTGAGATGAAATGCTTAGTGACATGTGCAATCATTTTCTTTTTACATGCTGCTAGAGCATAAGTCCGACCAGTTGGAGTGTAGCGATTCACTTTACATATTACATTAGTACAAGGAATCCAAAGAACAGGTGGTTAAGGGAATGAAAAGGTTCTGATGGGTGAGGAAATGTAACTTTCACTTCATTTTCATTTTTTCCCAGAACATAGCCACCTTTTGTCATTGTATATAGAAATAACATATCCATCTAATTCATTAAAGTTTAATTTCTCTCCTTGATGGGTAACTGGATAGCTAGTTGTTAATGGAGCAAATGAAAATGACTTTGCATAATCTTTTGTAACCACATTCTGAGGGAATGAAAGCATAGACCTTTTTGAGTTCTTACAATTACCTTAACCCGACTGAACTGATGTGCCTGATGTTGTTCGTTTTCTATGTATTCTCTTGGGTAATGATATGAAAGTCATAGTTTTGGAAAGATCATGTTTTGCCCATTCATAGAGTTGTAAAGGTGTTATGATATGATTTTGGTAAAGTATTTGTAGACTCGTCTTTGCAGTCTCTCTTTTAACATTATCTCTAACCCCATCACATTGGTCTTAAACATGTGCTGTAGCTATGAAATGTCATTCTGCTTCAATTCCAAAATGATCTTTGTGATTGCAAAGGTTCACAAAGTTGATTTTATTCTTATACTTAGTGGCTGAGCCATGTGAAAAATAAATATTTTCTTCAGGCCATTGTTAAATTTCTACTTTAAAAACTCAATAGTTTGTTTCTGGAATATATGGACTGTGACAGTGTTATGCTAAAGGCACTCTCAGATGTCAACGAAGCTATAGTGTTCAAGCTTTTCTCCTTGTAATAAATGACAAAGGGGTGAATTGTAGCTTTACTGTTATTCCAATGATAGTAGAGATGTACCGAAAGTATTAGTATCAGCAGTAAAATTTTTTTTGATGTATGCCTTGAAGTGAAGTCTATTTTAATTAAATATAAAAACGTAGTTAAAATAATTCTTAGCTTATGGTCTAAAAATATCTTACGGGAAAAGAGTATGTCCCAAACTAAAATTAGTTTTAGGGAGATAGAGTTAGAAAAGTGTAAGGGTAAAATAGAATAAAAAGAATACACCTGGCCTAATTTACTTTGGGCACTGTTTCATCTTTTTGTAAAAGGAGATAGTTCAGGACCTAAGGCTAAAAAATATTATTTAAATTTAATGATAAGAAATACATTACAGTTTAGACTTCATAATTTATTTTGAATATGTGGAGCCTAATTTGATTATCAATTGTCTGAAATAGCGCTGTCACTACCCTCATTGTTCAGAGCCTTAGTTTTATAACGATCTGTCAAAGTAATCCTTCGCCTTCGATTCAAACACGCTCGGATGTTGCAAGTAAAAATATACTGCCTATAGTAATAGAAATTTCAGGAAGATATCATTTAATTCATAGTTCAATAAAAATAGTTTATAGCAGATATGAAAGTGTAATATATAAAGTAAGTTTAATATATAAATATAGGAAAGTTTAATAAAGATAGTAATTTGTCTAATATCCTCCTCTCTAGAAAAGAATTTGCAAAGCATTTAAGGTGGGAATTGATTTCAATTAATAAATAATTTATTTAAAAATGGATAATTTATAAAATGTAAATCTAATATAAGTAAAGAACAGATATTTTACAAGTTACGCTTTATACAAACAAGCCACACAATCAGTAGCAATAGTATCAGAAAAGATAATTAACAGGAAAGGAGATATAAATTACTTTCCATATATGTTGATGCAGATCAGTTGGCTTGGCTTAGGGCAGGGAGCTGGCTATCGCTGGGCCATTATAAAGGGCTCTGAGCGGCATGCAGGGTAATAGAATTTAACACATATGCATGATGGCGCAATATATATATATTATATATATATATTTATATATATAATAATTATATATTAATATAGTAATATATAATATATATAATATAAATTATATATAGATATTATATATATATATATAAATAACTATATATAGGTATAATAATAATATATAATATATATATATAATATATATATTATTATATAAATATATATATAAATATATTAAATAAATTAAAAATATATAATTATTAATTTTTAAATAAATAAATAATAGTAGTATATTCATTATATATAATATTCCTATTACATGTCCAGGGTTTTTGAACGCAATGTTTGTTATGTGCGTATTTTAGTACTTTGATAGCCTTGTATGTTTCTACGAAAACACCCAGGATCCGCAAGCCTAGGGCTGCCATGCAGCCAGGGCCTGAAAGTCTAGAGCTACTGTGGCAGTGCACAAGGGCAAAGGTGTGTAAATCAAACGATAAATTTTACAATTTAAAAATTTTAAAGTAAGATTTAGATTGAACATGTTGGTAATATTAATAATACATTCTGTTGGTATAAACCAGAGTCAAATAATAAACGAATAGAAGTAATAGCTATTGCCTATGTTGTGGCCAACCAGTTCAAATAGATATTTAATAGGTAAAAAAGTTCAAAGCAAAATATTTTTTTTTTTTTTAACATCACAGACCAAACAGAGGTCAAAGTATATTTTAAAGTATTTTTGTTATATTTTCATGCAAAGGAAAATATAAGGGAAAATTGTACAAGCAACTAAAAACTATAGCGTAATTAAGTGTCAATTAGGATCGCTAGTTTGGGTAAAGTATACTGTAAAATATAAATTGAATTTTTTTTCCAATAAATATAAAAAAGGCCAAAAAATATGAAAGGACCAGCATATGTGTGTATTGTCAAATAAATTTTTTAAAACCATGGCAAATGTTAGCAAATGTGACAACATATGTATAAGGTCAGTAAAGTTTAAACACCCGGTGTCTTTTGTCTCCACCAAAAGACCATCTCTCTGGCTTCTTGCATAACGTCCTTTTCAATAAATGTATTTGCAGTCCTCTGGAAATAAAGAACATTTTTATTTTTTAAAGTAAAATCTATCAGTTTTCATAAAAAATATACAATAAAATGTTGAGCTAGCTCATCAAAAACACAATAAATTATAAAAAATCCTAAGATATAAATAAAAAAAGTATTCAATCAATAAGAACATTCAAACTTAATTTAAGTAATTCACGTCAAGTGAATGTTTTAATGTAGAGACAAATCAATAAATTTATAGGAAGGCCTCTGACCATAAGACGATAGTCTAGAAGAAATTTTAAAGCGGAAAACTGTTTACATGCAAACAATTAAAAAATATTAAAGCAAAATAAAGAATCGAAGCCAATAACTATTAATGTAAGGTAATTAATTTAAGAGTTTTAAATAAGCCATAATGCAAAGGAGCAATATCAGTGATAGTTAATGCAAGAACTGCTCATCACCTGATTCTTACAAATCACAGCTTAATTTAATGTTAGACAAATACAGAAGAGTGGAGACTATTAAGAATAGATATCCTAGAAGTGTTCTTTAAATTTAGCGGAATTGAATTGAATAGATATACCTAAAATTCTTAGTCCAATTAAAAATACATAAATCTAAAGCCAATATTATCAAATTATTTGTGCCTTCATGGCCAAAGCAGATATATGTGGTGCGTAAAGGTGCAGTACAATGCAAGGTAAATGATACTTATAAGTATAGTTTTTGTAAATCAATTTTCTTTTTAAAATATAAGTTGTCTAAGTATTCCAAAGGGGGAATAGAAAGCCTATAAGTAGAATCAAAATGACTACTGTAAAATATGAATAAAGGTCCTAAATATAGTGGCACTTTAATTTACTTAAAAGCTAATGAAGTTCATAGGCTTTATTTTGCTTAGTCTAGGTGCGTAAGTTTATAAGTGCGACTAGTGTTAAATTGTAAGTATACAACAAATTAAGTATATGAATTAATTTAATGCTTCAAATTAGATAAGCCTGGTAAACATGCTTAAAGTATGTAATACTTACTTTGTATCAGTTTAAATTGTTAAGGCAAAGATTCATTTGGGGTTTCTGACCAAATTATCCTTCCAGCTAAAATTGGATAAAATCAGAATTTTTAGCCGAATTTTGGACTATATACACTGAAATGTAAGCATTTTTTTTGCCCCTCTAAATACGTTTTGTTTCTTGGTGTTTTTCTGTGACTGTATCATTCTGTCAGAATTTTCATTTTCAAAATCCATGTTTTTGCCTATTTTCATATCAACTTTCCTAGTTTTTTTGCCGAATGTTCAACCTTGAAATATGCATTGATGGGTCCATTACCATAAAAAGTTTACATAGAAATTTTGGATTTTTTTAGTTTGTGCTCAGCGTTGTTCAATTTCTAAACCCCATTTTGTTTGATTTTCAAAAGTGTAAATAAATTGAGTTTTTTTCCACCGTGGATATAAATGAAATTTTCAGAGCTTATGTAATCGGGGGAGATTACACATTTTTTACTTAGATAATTCTTTGTATTATGCAATAGGTTTGGATTTTTTGGAAAATAATTTTTCAAAAAATTCTTTTGAAATTTGTGTAAAATATAAAAACAAATATCAAAAAAATTATCTAAGTAAAAAAAGATGCATCTCCTCGACTTATATCAGAGCACTGACATTTGAAGTGATATCGATGAGTCGTACAAAAAAAAAAATATTAATATGTAAATTTTTTCAACTTTTCAATTCAAAAAAATGGTTTGGAAATTGGAACAACGCTGAGCACAAAAACTAAAAATTCGAAATTGTTTTATGTAATTAGTTGGTAATAGACCCATCTATGTGTATTTTAAGTTGAAGTCATTTCGGCAAAAATCTAGAAAAGTTGAATCATGAAGATGTCAAAAAAAGTGTTTTGGTTAAAATTTATATTTGTAAGTAATGACACTAGTAAAAGAAAAGTTAAACAAAGTTTTAGAGGCCAAAAAAAAAAAGCTACATTTTGGTGTAAATATAGTCAAACGGCTGAAATGTCCGAATTTAATGAAAATTTTTAAGGGGTAGCGGATGAACGGACACTATTTGGAATCAGCGTATCAAGCTTATTACCGGAATGTTAAAAAAAAAAAACTCGAAAGTACGAAAACATTACAGAAAAACAAATTACATATTGGGAATTAGCGTTAAAGTCTTATTATTTTAAGTCGTTTTCCCCTCTTCCCATCGCTCGAGCCCCTACAAATTGAAGTTCAAGGAAACATATTTCCATTATGGGGCTCGAGGCGATGGGACAGAGGGGGGGACGTAAGGTCCCTCGTCGTTTCCACTTAGAGGCGAAGACTCCGACCCTGGATCAATGCGGTTTCACTTGGTATTTCGTTATTTTAAATTCAATAAAAGATATTTACAATACTAAGATTACAATACGCTAAGCTCACAATGAATTCGATCCTACCGCTAAGTGTACTTTCGAAACGTCTTTCCACATTTGGTAATCATTTTAACTCGTGATTCAAATAATTAATTCGATTTTTCTGAAATGTGGCTTAACTTAGCTTAGATGAATATGATGGTCTTTGATAGTTTCTCTTTTTAGTATATATATATATATATATAATATATATATATATTATATATAAATTATATATATATATATAATATTATATATAATATAATATATATATATAATATTATATATATATATTATATATTTATATATATTAATTATTGTTTAATTTAATTTTTAATACGTATTTATATTTATTTTAATAATAATGAAAAGTAATTATCATTTTTATTTATTTGAGAAAATAGTACTAAGATAAAATAATTATATAACTAAACCACAATGAATATAGTTCATAGCAATTTTATAAAAATTTAAAAAAAGGAAAGAATCGGAGCTTCAACCGACACCAATTTTTGGTCAATTATACGACATTTTTAACTTTTTCAGCAAAAAAAAATCTGTAAGATGCGAGCATCCAGCTCAGATTACCGATACTATTATATATATTATATATAGTAGTAATATATATTATATATATTAAGTATATATACTATTATATATATAAATTATATATATATAATATTATACTTTGGTTGCTCTAACGAGCAAGACACTGTCCTTGAAAGAGTGCTTCTGCAGGCCGTTATGCTCGCTTGTCTGCCCGAAGGAAACAAGCGAAAAAAATTCATGAATGAAAATTGTAGTGAAAACCGTTATGTTTTTCGTGCTGTTTATTTTAATTAGGATTATAGATAATAGAGCCAAAAGTAAAAAAATAATTTATAATATAGCGAACTTTTCATTACGAATAATGGGAAATCAAAATGTGGCCGGACCGTATTGGCGAAAGGATGGTAGTTTCAAAATATTTTCTTCATCTTTCACAAATGATACCGATATACTCACGGATGTAAACATTGTTAAATTTAATATGAGAGAATATGTATATATATACTATATATATATATATTATATATATATATATATATATATTATAATTATAATATATATTAATATTAATATTATATAATATATATATATATAGATATATAATAGTATGTGTGTGTGTTGTGTGTGTGTGGTGCTGTGTTGTGTGTGTGTGTGTGTTGTGTATTGATATGTTGCATAATTTCACATAAAACTTGGACGTTTCAATTTATTTGGTAAAATAAAAACTGTAATAAATATAATGTTGAACCTAAAATCATCGTAATTTTTTTTTTTTGTATTTTTTATTGTTATTATTAATAATAATATTTAGTAATATTATTTGTTTAATTACCCATTAGGGGCTTGACCGTACCGGAGGACGAGGGGGGACGAAGTCCCCATTGTACAACGAGAGACGGTAGAGCAGGCCGATCTTGCATCTTTGCGTGCACCTCTAGGGTATTATCTTTAGTTATAAAAAGAATAATTTTAAATTCCCTTTACACTATGGTATTACTTTAACTAAAGTTATGTTTTACATGGTTTAATTCAAGATTGATAAACAAAACTATTTTAATGTACTTTCACTCCATTGAATGTAATTGTTGAAGTTAACTTTATTTATTTGTAACATATTAAAAAAATGAGAATAAATTTTGGAGATTCACTTCTTTTTATATTATAGTGTTATACCATTAACTTACTTTTTGACATATTAAACATATTAACAAATCCTAAATAAAAAAAAAATAATAAGAATATTAAATGTATTGAGGATCGCAACCTATCAGCAGAAACAATTAATAACTAAACACAATTCGTACTAAATTATTATAGTTAGGTACACGGAATATTTTCCTTCAGCATCAAACATCTGTTGCAAAAAATTAAAAAATAAGGTTAAGATTAAATTAGAATGTACATACATGTCCTTATTTAAACTTTGTCAATTTTGCGGTTAATGTGTACTTTTTTCCCAGTATATAAAAACATGCCATAGTGAAACATGCATGGCAAACACATGTATATATATAATATATATATATTATATTATATAATTATATAATAGTATATATATTATAATGATATAGATATATATTATATATATATATATAGTAATATAAGAATATATATAATATATATTATTTATATATATATATTATTATATTAATATATAATTTATATATATATATATAAATATTAATATATATATATTATAATAAGTTGGTTGTGGTTTAAGTTATTAATAATAAAAACTAGATATACATAGATTAAAATAATAATTGATGAGATTTTTAAATTTATAGGTGTGAAGCTCTTTTTTAAATATATTTTTTGGAATAATTTATTAGTTGAACCTTAAAAAATTTGAATATTTATTTTCTTTGTCCGCAGGAAAATAGTATTGTACTAGTGATTAGTGAAACTTCAAATGATAATTGACTAGTGGAATTTGTCAAGGTGGCATGTAAGAAATTGTATCGATTTTGACCCTTCCCTCTCCCTATTTTTGGGTTCTCGAAAAGTAGAAAAAGCTAAAATCCCTAATTTTTCGGTTATTCTATTCATATGACATCGGGAGGACCAGAGAAGCGAAATATTGCGGGGAAAGAGAGAGTTTCACTTCATGGTGTCGGGAGAGGGGGTAGATTTTTTTTTTTTCGGTCCTTATAAAAAATTTTTTTTTTAAGAATATTGCTACCGATATTAAGCAAAAATATCGAAATATCGTATTATAATTGCTAAGAAATATTCGCCCAATATCAATAAAAGAGCCAATTCGATTATGTCGATATATCGACATTTTTTGGCCATCCCAACAGTACATTTATTCGAGTTTGTTCCTGGTTCTAGGTGTTTTGCTGAAGTTTTCGTCAGCTATAGTCATGATTTAATGTTGTTAATTGAATTTTTGTTTTATAGTGTGTACT
Organism: Trachelipus rathkii; assembly: GCA_015478945.1. Classification (NCBI taxonomy): domain Eukaryota; kingdom Metazoa; phylum Arthropoda; class Malacostraca; order Isopoda; family Trachelipodidae; genus Trachelipus; species Trachelipus rathkii. The sequence continues at coordinate 27,078 of JABUQX010096387.1, forward strand.
AGGTTTGTTTTCTTTTGTATACTTTAACGTTTTTTATTAATCCTTTACAAGAATAAGATGAAGTCTAAAGAAGGATCAAGAAAGAGGCGAGATAGTGAGTAGCAGGAATAAGTTTTAGAATGATGGAATTAGAGACAGCCCAGTCAACTATCTAATTGAAACATCTCATGCAATGCCACAAAAGACCTAGATTGTAAATTATGTATTAAAAATCACCAATGTGGCTTAGTCAATCAAATAATGAATATATGATAACCCAAGACATACATGCATTTATTAAGTTATGTAATAGCATGCAGTTCATTAATAACTACATGACCTAAAAAAGTCCAAATTATGGCTTCGTAAACATAATGTAATACCCAACCCATCCATATACATCCAATCCCTTTCTTAATGTGGCAATCAGAGTTCAACACTCAACAACCTCTCTGTGGCAGAGTCATGTCATATTTTAACCCAATTCCTATACCGAATGTCATATTTTGCTCTTATTATAAATGATGGATTGCGTTCTTTTAATTTTCTATGCCCTGGTCCACCTTCATTTGCTCTACTTGATGCCAAATTCTATTGGTCTATTATTTTCAATAGAATGTAAAATTTATTTGTAGAATTTTCATGTCCTCTGAGAAATCCTTTCTACAGAAAACATTCCTAAACTCTTCAGCTTCCTATAGTATTACCCTAAACCATAAATCATTCCTTGTTGCCCTATCGTTTGCACTCTTAGCAATTAAGTTTTTAAATAGGGGACTCAAACTGTGCTAAATAACATTACTGTGCAACATGATTAACAGTTTACTTATTCTCTTGCTTTGTAAACTAACATTGGATTTATTATCCCCAGCATCTTATTAGTTTTATTTCTTGCTTAGAAACTGGATAGCTACTTTCAAATTTCTGCTTATAATCACACCTAAATCTTTTCTTGGTTCACAGACTCCGGCCAATCCATCACATATCTCAGCTGCGCTTCCAGAAGCCCATGTGCAATTAATCGATCGACAAACGCTGTTAAATTGAAAAATAATTACATTAAACAAATCAGAGAACAGGAAAGTTGGACTGAAAACGGCTTCGATGCGATGTTGTTGGATCAGCTGACATGTGAATAGAATCTTTATTACCTATATTATTATGTTATGAATATATTACCAATAAAAAAAATTTAAGTTATCCTTAATATAAAAATTAAATTTAAATATTAAAAACCTTTTGGCAAGCCATTTCCGACATTTTGTAAAGGATTTGTGTTGTAAAACTAAAGTATCCATCGCAGCTGTTCCTGTTTACTAATTCCGAAATCAAGAATTTATAACGGGTGCCTGACTGTGACGTAGAAGTGCGAAAACAGGTGCTGTAAACTCGATGCATTGTGCGCCTGTGTGTCCACTCCGGATAGGGATAAATTATAGTGGTGTTAATATATTTATTTGAGTACTAGTGGACAACTTAACAACTTTTTACTCTTAAATTCAGTGCCACTATCTGCCACTCAATAATTTATCAGATATTTGAATTTATAATCTCACTATTCCTTAACTGTGGATGGCATATTGGTATCATCTGCAAACTTAGAAACGTTGCATTTTAAGTCCGTGGTCTAAATCATTTATATATATGAGAAATGTTAACTTTATTGAGTGGGGAAACTCTTCACTATTTTCCATGATGATTTATTTCCAGGTTAGTGTAACAACTGTTTCTATTTCGCATACAATCCATGTACTTTACTCCACTATTCCACATTGCGAATTAACTTATAGTCTTATGTGGGAACATTATCAAATAGTCTTTGCCAAATGTCTATAATATAGAAACTGGATTCATCGTTATGAGTCAGTAATTGTAGTCCATTAAATCTAAAAGGTTGTTCTGACTATGACCTCTAATCCCTTTCTGAACAGTGCTGGGAGTCATACAACACTTTGTTATATTCTAAATATTTCATCAATATACCTTGTCAGTAATTTACAGAACTTCAACCAAAGAATGTTAAGCTAACTGGCTATATTTCCCAAATTTCCCTTCTACGTTTCTTTAAAGTCGGCATAAATAGTTCTGTTTTCCGTCTGGATCACGAAATGTTATATGATATCGTTAAAATCAATATACAGTGACTTTGCAATATTAGTATCTACACTTCCTAGAATTCTACATATATCTATTAGGGGCTGCAGCTGTACTTGGATAATATGGCTCGTAACAAAGTTAATATTTTTACGTCAAATCCAAATTTTAAGTTCTATTTGTTGCTGCATGAATAAGAACTATGTCTGACTAGTACATAACTAATCTTTCCTCAGTAAACACTGAAGCAAATAAGCATTGAAAATGGTTGACAAACTCCTTATTTAATACTAAATTATATCAATTTAACTTGGAACAATTGTCTATTTATTATTTTAAATTTTAAACTAAAAAATCTTCTTCAGGTTTTGTACTATTCCTTGCTAAAATAATTTCTACCTCTCTCTTTGCTTTCGTATTGAGGTTAGTTCATTTATTTTTCTATTAATTTTTTTCAATACATATTTCCTATTAATCACTTTGAATCTTTTAAACACATAAGCTTTCATTTAATTTCGTCTCTTATCTTCGTCACCAAATCGGTTTTCTTCGCTCCCTAATGGGTTTTTCTTTAAACAACTCAGGAACCTTTATTTAGGTCCCAGATATCAGATTAATTTAAATTAATTATATGATCATAAGTTTATTCTCCTCTACAATACTCATCTCACCTAACTTATTGTAGTTAATATTTAAGTTAATAGTGCATTCGGTTTGTGGGTTCTTGACATTCTGTGCTCAACAAGTTATATATATATTACAATTGATTGAATGCAGATACTATATGCATATTAAAGTGAATTACCAATGAATGCACGAAATTAAATCTCCATTATGATATATGCCTTTTTCTTTACTGTAAGAAATGCTGTCTCAATTGTCTTTCACAATTTCTGCATCTATTCTTGACTCTGGCGGAGGTCTATAATGCAATGCTAGTTCTATATGATTTATTTGTGATAAGGATATTACTCACACGATTCAAATTTCCATATAATTTTAAAGTTAGTCCATTATATCTATGATTGAATATTGCTTTTAACATAATAGCGCCACAAACACCCTTCTTTCCTCTAATGCTTGTAATAAATAAAGTGATAATTTCTTCTTGACATTTTCGAATGGATTCCATAATTCTTCGTTAAAGCATGATAAGTTATCAGCAATAATGGCCAGATCTCAAGTTATGTTTAATAATTACCCTATTTTTTTTTTGTAAGGTATACATTTAATTACTGATTTCATATGAACTTTTCTTTAATATCGAATTATTATTTAAAATCGAAAAATTAGTTTTATTTTTCTCCCCACTATTATAGTTACCTGCTGTTTATATAATTAGGACCATATTATAGATTAGTGAATGAAAGTCTCGCTTGGTCTGCTCAAGTTTTTCTATAAATTTTTTAACTTCAAACAATTACCTCAAATAACTTCTAAACCTATGAAAGATTTTATTCAGAATTTCAATTTATGATATGAACGTAATACTATGTGATATTGAATTAATTTTGGCTAAAATTAATTCAATATTCCAAAGAGCAAGTCAAAAATGCAATGGAACCAAGCAGAAAAATTAAATTTGATTACTGTAGGTAACAATCTGGACTCAAAAGATTTTTCAATGGAGTCCTGTACTTAGCTGTTTGTACATCACTTTAGAATTATCCAGCTCCAGATCCCCTTTAGTTTCACCTACAAAACAAATGAAAAATATTTTATAGTAAAATAATTTTTTTTTTTTGTATAGATATTATTATTGTAGTGTACATCATTTCTAACTTAGACGCTGATTTAGATTCAAGTCTCACTACACCTACTTTCAATGTTCTTATGGCTAAGGTGAAGGTTTCTCCCATAAAGGAACTTACCATGCCACGTTTGGAACTCATTGGGGCTATACTCTCCACCCGAATTCTAAAATTCATTCTCAGTGCATTTGAGAGTCTATTATGAGTTCGTAAAATTTATTGCTGCATCAGCAGTACTTCCTCCATATATCCCGTCTCCCTCACTTTGAACACTAAGAGTTATTTTAGTAAAAATTTAATGGAATCTTGTTTTTAAAATTTAATTTTTTTGCCTAACAGATGAGTTAATACCCTGTTCTATAGGTTTCTACTTTACGTTAATTTCTTTTAATAAAATAATAAAATATTACAATAACAGTTCATTAATGTTAATTGATCCGGTCTAGATTCTAAGCAGGATTGGGCATCATAAAAATATAAATATTTAATAATCAAGTGATTTTAGTATTTTTTATTAAAACTGGATTTTTATTTTTTAATTTTTTAAAGAAAACTCGTAAATTATTCTATTTTATATATGACTAAATCATGATAAGCATTTTCTCTACATAATAAGTTAATTCATAGATGTTGTTACTCAAGTCATTTTAACCCTTTAAGTCCTGAATTATGGAAAAATTGTACGAAAATTATTTTATGAAATCAAGTGATATGATCTAAATCATAAATTTTTGAAAAAAAAATACATTTTTTAGTGAAACTATAAGATGGTCACTTGAACCGGTTACCGTGACTTAAGAGCTAGAGCAAATTTTGGACCAACTTAGCAATAATCTGGACATTAAAACCTTTTACCTAAATTTTAATTAATATTGACAAAAAGAATAATGTAAATAGAGAGTCATTGACAAAAAAAATAATTATAAAAAAGAAATTGAAATAAAAATAATATATATATAATATATTATATATATATATATATATTAAATATATTATTATAATTATCTATATTAATTATTATATAATATATTATATAGTATTATATATATATAATTATCATATAGTAATTATTATATATATATATTACATACTGATTATGCGCGTATTATTCGTATGACAGGAACCAAATTAAAAATTCTCACTTTGATGATTAAACATTTAAGTTACCAGTAAAAGACTAGTAATTAGTGTTATAAAGGAATTTGAAATTTTGCTCTTAGTGAATATGGGTGACTTAAAGACTACGTCTCTAAGAGAATAATTTCTAATGAGCTCAGAGACAAAGTGTAAGTAAGAGTTAGGTCTGCTTTTCTTTAACGAAAATAAGTTCTAAAGATGTTAAGTCTTTCTTAACTGGAATAAACATATAACTCTTAACTTTAACTAAATTCCAGAAAGCTTGCCTCTACTTCGAACTAGAATGTGTTTTTATTGACTACAGAATACTCCTTGTTTTTTAGTTATATGAGTGAAAGCTACTTAAATCTCCGAAACAGACATTACAAGAAGAAAATTTTGAAAAGATATTATCCAGCAGAAGATAATGTTGAGGTTATTCGCATATTAGTCATACAATTAATTAAATACATAACATAATTTTAATAAAATTAAAAAATATATATTTATAATATTAGTTAAATATATTAAATAAACTCATGTAAATTTTATAAATTAATATTTATATAAATAATTATATGATATATATATTAATAATAATATATTTATATATATATAATATAATATTATATATTATTATATAATATATATTATATATTAATCTATATATATTTAAGTATATATATATTAATTAATTATTATATATATATAATAATTATATATTATAATATTTCTTCTTTTTAAATATTATTCAATATTATTACAGCAGAGATAATAATAATATATATTATCTTTTAAATAATTAATAAACTCTAAAGATATATATACATTAGTATTAATACTATACTATTTAAAATAGTGCTTTTTGAAATTGCATTGCAAAGTTTAATATAGAATATGTATTATTTACAGTATAATTATATAATTATTAGTATTATTATTGTGAGGCTGCTGCAAATAAATTAAATTAATAAAATAATTATATATTATATATATTATATATTTATGGATCAGGATCATCATTATATATAGGTGATTCAGTATATTTATTAAATTATTTGGTGACATCAATAAAAAATAAATTGTAGTATAATTATTTTTTTATATATATTATTATTACAAAAAAATAAATCTAAATTATTATATATATTATTTAGTGGATGGGGAGTCGGGAGTCGAGGTTTTCAGGGTGTATAGTGAGTCCGAGAGTTCGTGTGTGATTATATTAGTGATCACGAATTCTTACTCTTCGAATATTAGATACGATTGAGGAAGATCATATGGATAGTTCGCGTAGCATTATAATAATTTAACATAATAAAAAAATACAGAACGAACTCTTAACTATTGGCTGTTATCAACACTCAATTTAGACAACATTACATTGATAAACTTCACACAAAAATTTATCGTTAATATAAAGATAATTTAGTTTTGATGTAGATATAAGGTTTTCAAGACATTTTTCTTTGGGATTCTTATATAATGTAGGATTTAATGAGGTATCTTATTTTGAGTAAATTGTAGCCATTAAAAGTTGTTTTATTTTACCTAGGGTGTAGTCAAAAATATAAATTCTTAATAATGATTATTTAAATTCAAATATTATTTAAATAAAAAAGAATACTGCTGTAACAATCATGTCAAATGAGATAAAGTTTGATTGAGTAAATACTATGTATTATTTTTTGTGAGCCAAATTTGCTGCTCACATAGATATATATCTAGACTGGGCAAATTCAAGATCATGACAAACTTGACCTGGGCAGTATTCAGATTTTTAATGAAATATATTATTTTATTAAGAAAATTCTTTTTCTAATTCTCAAACATAAGTTTAAAATACATCTTCATTTAAAATATATGAAGTACAAATTTAGCTAATTCCTAAATTTGAGTTTAATCAAATGGGAATAATAATTAAATAATAAATGATCTATATTTAATCAAGAAAAATGTAAATATATTTTCTATATTGTCAATATTTTTATGTATCATATCCTAATAAGAGATGCCACTGGATGAAAGAGAACGTAAAATGAGGAGTGTAAGTAGGCGATATGTGTTCAAGCATATCAAAATATTTCTCGAGGGGAACTGATATGTATGCGATCGGTGAATTTTACTAAATTTATATGGTGATTTTAATTCATCATTGTTTTGGTGTGCTAGTCAGCAACGGATGAACAGAAAGAAGTACAAGTAGTATACTTCTTGACGCCATTCATAGGACAGTTCAAGTATGAGTGTATAAGATAATTAATAAAATGAAAATAAAATAAATGTACTGTAAGCTACCATGGTAGCATGTTACTAAATGCTTCATTGGTAAATTTATATGGTGATACAAATAAGAATTATTGCTTTTTTTAAGTCGTCAGTATCGACTTTGCAAGTAGTATTCGACTGTCTTCCAGATATGGGAAGGGCATTGTCAGAGAGTGCTAATTGGTAATGTTTTGAGTTTTTTTCCTGAAAGAATAGGATGATGGAAGTTTTTGGCTATATTGGAGACTCTTAAATTGAAGTAATAAACGTCCTATTATGGTATTAATTTGAATTAAGCTTTAATCCTATGAAGCATTAAAAGATATCGAAGATTGGTTAGCCAGCGTATACTTATTAGTATTACCTATCAGTATATATATATATATATAATATATATATGCAACTATTCTCATGCATATTATGTTGATAGTGTTGAGAATACGTTATAAGTAGTTATGATATAGATATAATGTATGTCATTTGGATTATATATATTAGCAAATATATATTAGTATATTAGATGGATTACTAATATATAATAGTTAAATAGTATGATGTGTAGTATAGTATCTGAAGTATAGTGCGACTGGTCTAGTCAAATCTCTTTTGCTTAAATTTCGATGTGCTCATCTCGCCTCTTACTTCTACTACTCAATTTCATCGCATGGTGGCTCAAAGTCTAGTTATCTTCGGTCTCATTCTCTTCTCTACGAAATGACGAGTCGGAAGGTCT
>JABUQX010096388.1:0-25459 GCA_015478945.1 Trachelipus rathkii
GTTTTTACTTCGTTCCAGTTAAGGTGAACCATTCGCATTTATCAGTAGAGAAACACTTCGCGTTTTCCCTTCATATATATATATATATATATATATATATATATATATATATATATATATATACCTATATCTTCTATATATATATATACTTATATATATACTGCTGCTCATATACTATACCATATGATGGATGATGGTACGATGGATGTGTATTTTAGAAAGGGCAAATTTGATTTACTCGCTGACTAGCTCAAAAGATAGAAAGAAGAGCTTGTTTAAAAATTGGTACTTTGTGGTGTGCTGAAATGTGTGTGCTGGTGTGAAATGAATGAGAGAGAGGAAGAGAAGGAGTTGCAATTTTGATGATTGGTGATCACAACAGAGTACAAAGCTGCTAGTTTGACTTGGTTGTGTGAGTCCTAAATTCAAATGGTTTAAATTTAAGTTTGAAGAAGGTCAGGTAATGATCTATGGTTGTTTGCCATGGTCCATCCTAGGGAAACGTTGAAGAGTACGATTTTTGGGATAATCTGAATGATGTTCTGGATGGGGTGAGTAGGGCTTCAAATTGATAGTTTTGAGGGGGACCTGAATGTTTGGATAGGTGATCAAAAAGGGATGGTATAACAGGTGGTTTTGGGGTGGCCGGGAGAAAAATGAGAATGGTAGGAAGGTGATTGATTTCTGTGAAGAAAGAGGTGGTATATTATTAGTAAGTAATACTTTCTTTAAAGTATCCATAAGTATACTAGAGTTGGTGTAGGTAGAGATGCTATCGAAGTGAAGAAAAGTATGATTGATTTAGTGTTTGTGAGAAAAAGGAGATGTTGAAGCATGTGTTGGATGTTAAATCAGTGAGGGTTTAGGAATGGGATTATCGAATCATTATGTTTTATGTAGGATTAAGTTAGTGGGGGCTTGGATGGGAGAGGAAGGTGATACTACAAGAAAGGAAGTAGATGAGTAAAGTGAAAGTTAAAGTGAAGCAAGACAACAGGGGATAAGTGATGTAAGAGCGCTCTGAGTAAACTTGATTTGAATGAACAAGTTGTTGATACTGAACAAATCTGAGACAGAAGGGGAAACGGGTGGCAGGGGCAAATAGAGGAAGCATTATGTAAAGTGGCTGCAAAGGGAAGATATGTGGATGTGCTAAAGTAGGGAAGCAAGAATGTTAACAGTGAATGGTGGAATGAAGGGTGATAGAAAGCGGTTAAAGGTAAAAAAAGAAGCGTGGTTGAATGTACTAAAAGCAAGTGATGAGACTCAAAAAGAAAGATGCTGGAATTATATAAGGAGGAAAAAGAAATACTAAAAGGTGTATACGTAGGAGAAAACAGAAGTAAATGAACAGTTTGGAAGGGAGGATGGATGGGGACTTACAAGGGAATAGGAAGCTCTTCTGGAAGGAAGCGCGAAAAGGTTAAGAATGAGAATAAGGGCTCTGTAGGAATAATGAATAGGGATGGTGCTTTTTGTAACTGATGAAATGGATTTTGCGAGAGGTGTGTGGAAGGCCACTTGAAAATCACACAATAATGCTTCCAATAATAATGAGGGTGATAGTGAATGTGGCCATTGGGTTTGATGGTGTAAGAAAGAATAGGTATTTGGGGATGAAGGAGTTATTAGTAAGGAGGAGGTAATGAATAGAGTGAAAGAGTTGAAGAATGGTAAATCTGCACAGGTATAGATGAAATTACTGGTGGGGAAATGGAATCAAGAACAGGGCTAGGGTAGGTGATTGATTGGTTGGGATTGAGTAATAAAGCGATTTATAGGGTATAATTCAGGGAGTTGGAGAGAGCAGTAATAGTACCCCCTTATATAAGGGTAAAAGGAGATAAGGGAACTGTAGAAATTATGGGGAATAAGTTTGACAGGTGTTGTAGGGAAGAGAAGTATATGCTGTGTGATGTTGATGTCGAAAGAAAGATTTGGAATAGTGACTGAAGGGGACTGATTAGTGAAGAACAAGGTACGTTTAGAATTGGTAGAGGGATGAATGGATCAAATCTTTACATTGAAACAAATGATTGAGAGAAAATAAGGGAGAAGAAGAATAAATTTTATTTAGGTTTTATAGTTTGCAACAGGCGTATGATAGAGTTAATAGGGAAGCTTTATGACAGGTAGTAATATATGGTGTTGGTGGTAGGCTTCTGAATGGAATCAAAAGTATGTATGACGAATAGGTGAAGCGATATTAACAAATAAATGTGTCAATGGTGATTGGTTTGGGATTAATAGCGGAGTAAGACAGGGTTGTGTTTTGATATACTCCTTGGTTATTCAATTTGTATATGGATGGGGGTTATGAAAGAATTCAGAGGTGGGGATGGCAGGAAATGGTGTTAGAATGAAGGATGGAGAATGGAGATAGTGGAGGGTGCCATTATTATATGTGCGGATGATTTGGTTCTGTGCTGGCGAATCTGAAGAGTTTGAGTTGGTAGAGATTTGGCAGGGTGTGTAAGGAGGGGTTTGAAAGTAAGCGTACATAAGAGTAAGGTTATGGTTGTGCATGAGGACAGTCCTCAGTCGGTGTGAAGTAATAATATTAGATGGTGAGCAGCTGGAACAAGTGTCTGGTTTAAATATTTAGGGTATATGTTGAATGAGAAGGGAACGGACGATGCAGAGTGTAGTAGGAAAAGTTGTGAATGGCAGGAAGGTGAGGCTGGTGCAATTAAATCGTTGGTGATGTGGTTTAAGTCTTTAGGTGGCGCTTAGGGTTTTTACATGAGGTATGTTTACCTGTGTTATTGCATAGTGGTGAGACTATGATTCTGGAATAAGAATATAGATCCAAAGTTCAATGTGTTCAGATGGACAATCTTAGAGGGAGTGCTAGAGTGTGAAAATTGATAAAGTGAGAATAGACATTAGAGAGTGTTAATGAATTATTGAAAGAAAGGGACTAATGAGAGAATAATAATGAAAGTATGTTTGAGATGGTTTGGTCATATGGAAAGGATGAATGATAGTCAGTTTGGTTAAACGGATGTACTTAGTGGCGTGTGTGTTGGGGAACCATTCGGCTGGTTGCTCCAGAAAAGTGGATTGGTCAGTAAACGGAATGTTTGAAGGAGAGAAATGTGAGTTTGGTAAAGGCAAGAGAAGAAAAATGTATAACAGGAGTGAATGGCGGAATTTTGTGGTGGTTGCGGCCCACCTGGGCCAAGGGGATGAACCCTTACATAGTGAGGGTCCATCGTCCCATGAAGCTCTAGGGGTGGATTTTCTGACTGCGATGAGTTCCCACTAATTAATATTAGAGGGGGCGGTAGGCTGGGCTTTCTTTTCGACTTATGTCGTAAATTGCACTTTTTCTTTACCGATGCGTCACGCACCTTACTCCCATTCTTCGGAAAATAAAAAAAATAAAAGAAGAAAAGACATGTAAATATATATATATATATATATATATATATATATATATATTTATATATATATATATATATACATATATATATATATATATATATATATATATATATATATATATATATATATATATATACTATATATATATATATATATATATATATATACACTATATATATATATATATATATATACTGCTCTTTCTTCCTGTTTGCTAAGATTGGGGGGTGACAGGTGCTGTACGCAACATCGGGCATAATGGTGCTGGGAGACAGGCGTCTTAACCTACCGTGAGGTAGTGAGTCACCAGGGCAGAAGGCTCCACCTAAATAATGGTTTCACAACATTCGCATAATCAGAAGGGGTTCATCCTAATGTGGGCCTTTCTGCTATGACCCACCATTTACTCTCTATCATGCACTTTGTGCTCTCTGCTAAATCTCTTCAATCATGTCTCCCAGTCAGTTATTTGCATCCTTGTCTTTGAGGCGGCTCATTCTTTCCTGCCATCTGCATACTGCATTCTCATTTACCTGCTGAATTTACCAACTGTCACGCAACCATCTGTTATGTGGTTTTTGAACCATATTACCGCTGGGCAACCGCTACCCTCAACACTGAACTCTGGCACTCTCCACAGCATTTTCAGCTCCCTACTCATCCAGCTGCACAAATATTTAAACTCGTTGCTGCTCCAACTGCTCATCATCTAAGGGCTGTCCTCGCTCACAACCACTAACACTGCGTTTTCAGACCCCTCTGCCGATCTCTCGCCACGAAGGCTAATCGTTTCACTTATCATTATATTAACTTCCACCTCGAATTCTTTCATAACCCCATACGTGAACTAACAGGGGCATAACCGCTGTGTCTAATCACCGTGACACCTCTTACACTATCTGATTCCGACCTGCAATACCTGCTTTCCCTAATATATCGCCACTGTTGCCAATCCATAAAGCAAATTGTAGCTACTCCCTATTCTCAATCGTGTTGAGAATGGGTGTCTACAAATGCTGTCACCAATGATTCGGCCAAACAAGCCTGCTACAACGCTCAATAAACATTTACATTACGATTCACTGCCATATGCAGGCCATGCCTACCACTGCATTTACTGACTGTAGTGTTTAAATCTGCAGTGTGCACTCGCCATAAATCTATACCATTCCTTTGCGCCATCGAAACCACACATCACGCCACTCCTGTCCATTTCAAATCATTTAAAAATAAATATTAAATTATCTTTATATATGCTAATAATATATATGTATACCTTAATAATATATATATTATATATATATATAATATATATATAACAATATATATACTACTATATATTATATATATATATATACTTTATATATATATATACATACATATATTATATATATATATATATATATTATATATATATATATATATATATATATATATATATATATATATATACTACTCTATATATATATATATATAACATATATATACTATATATATATGTGCCATATATATATATATATATACTCTCTATATATATATATATACTGCTACTCTTTCTGCTATATATATATATATATATACCTATTTTTTTTTTTTTAGTGTACGGGACCCACCACGGCTCACAATGAAGAGGCGGCCACCCTGGGCTGAAAAATCAGCACCATGGGGGGGCCTGTCTTATATATGTTTCAAATGTCAAAGAAAGATTTGATTGGTCAAGTAAGTCATTCAGTCAGTCAAAATAAATAAGAAACTAAATAAAATTTTATCGCTTGTATTAATAGCCAATTCTTAAGATTACATAACAAAATCAAATGCTAGCAAAGAATATTCACTTCTTGAAGATACAAGAAAATAGTGTTACTACTAAAAGTGGGGAGATTCAGATAAGATATGGGATAATCTTATAGAAGGTGTTTGGACCGTAAATTAGGAAAATAACGACAGCGAATAGGGTCAGATGGGAGCAATCAGTGAAGATATGATGAACAGATTGCAGGTGGCAGACGCAAATTTAAAAATGGGAGGAGGTCACTCAGTGACATATAAAGTGACTGTGGTGATATTAGTGTGAAAGCCCAATACGGAGCATTTTAAGTATCACCTATGTAAGCGCACTCGTCTGTGGGAGGAAGACCGCTGCCGATGTTCGGCTTTATGTTTCTGAATTTCCCTCCCCGCCGATCACTCGTCCATCTTGCCAACAAAGATCAGCCCCGTCGGAGAAGCAGGATAGTAATCAGTTGATGGGAGGCAGCAATGAATGGCATCCAGGAGGTGACCTGGAACAGCTCAGCTGAGAAGGAGGCGGCCATTTTGTACGACTCTCTGTCGAAGCGGAGTTTCATTGCCAGATTACCCCCTACATGAGAGAGGTCAACATAAAACCAATTTGTTTCTTGCGGAATTGGAGGGTCGAAGAAATTGTTGCTGGCTGATACCATTGTGTTTTTTTTAGAATAATAAGGGGTTTGCGAAGCGCCCCCACAGCGCGCGCTTCTTAAATCTGAATAAACATTATAGGTGATCTTGGTTAGGTCCAGGAGAATTCGAGAAGGCAATCATTATAGCCAGGTAACTCTGCTGTAAAAGTGTAGGAAGCATAAGGGTGTAGGAGAGAGGTTGCCGGTCCCAGGAAGACAGCAAGCCCCACTGTCCCTGTTTAGAGCTGTCAGTAAGCTTGCTGGAGCAAAATTCATCGTGAACTGCAGGCATGAGACAGGGAGCAGATGCTTTTATCGGGGCAACAGGATGGCTAGATTTGGGGGGAGAGATGTCAGAGCCAAGCAAATGGTAGGAGGAAATAGCCAAGGTGTGTGCCCTTCGATCAAAAGAAAGGCAGCACCTTTGAAAGGAATCTAGTGAGGAAATTAAAAAGTCAATTATGAATTCGTCTTTACCAAATGGCCAGTAGTGATTCACAGTGCCTCCACCACAGAATCGGTGTCCAGGCTGTGAACCATTGGGGTTTGAAAACAGAAGATAACTTGTACACATGATGTATTCTCTTCAGCAGAGAGAGTGGCATCACATTAGATTCAACTTTAAGGCTCACCTGGGGGACGATCAAAGCTCCCAGTGGAGATACGGATCAACTCTTTCTGGATGGGATCTAACAGGTGCCAGTAGTGTTGTGGGAGCACGATATATACACACAGCCATAATCAGTTCCTAGAATCAGTTAGGGCTGCGTAAAGGCATAAAGGGATTTGCGATCGCTCCAAGATTTTGAGGCAGATGACAGCCAACAGACAAAGGGTGCGATGACAAGTTGTTTCGGTGTTGTATGTGCAGTGCACTGTTAGGAAGTGGTCATCTGGGGATGAGCCTAAGAAACTGACCATAAGTTACAGGAATGAGCGGGCTCATACTGCCAAGTTGGACTCGCTGGAAGAAGGTAATAGGATTCTTCGAGTCCCTTTTTCTTAAAAGCACTGCTGAGGAGTTTGGTGGGAGAAAATGTCTAAAATGTAAGAACCAGCCACTGTGGCGCAGCCTTGAACCCAAGTTACCGTTCGAGAAAGGCAGCCCTGGCGCAGCTATGTATAATGCTAAGTCATCGACGCTATGAGAAAAAGAGGGAATTGACGGTCACAACTGGAGCCGAGGTAGCGGCATATCATTAATCCGAGCAAACCAGTGTACGCCCAGAAACACCCTGCGGAACGCCTTCATTCAGAGTAAAGTGGCGTGACAAAATAGAAGAGCACCGAACTTTGATGGATCTGTTTGACAAAAGACATTTAATGAAAAGAGGGGTTGTCGCGAAAACCCGAGCAGATATGGTTTGGGGATCCCCAGGTTCTCCACGTTTGTGATAAATGCTTTTTCAAGGTCAAAGACGCCAAGAACCATCCCACCAGTTGAGAAGGCTGCCCGGATGTCATGGTCTAGTTTAACAAGGGTCACGGTCGATTTTTGCGGAAAGCAAACTGGAAGTTTGAAAAAGCTTGGCGACTCTCAAGAACAGGGAGAAAAGCGGCCTGAAAAAATTTTCTCCATTAATTTGACATGGCAGGTCAGTGAGAATTGGTCTTTGTTTATCCGCCAGCTTCGGATCTTTTCCAGGTTTGAGGATAGGAATTACAAAAGTTGTAGTCCAAATAGATGGAAAAAGAGGATTCGATCCAGATTTGTTATATAGATCAGCAAAAATATATAACTGATGCTAGAGGACATAGGCTGAAATCATGTCTAGGACCAGAGCACCATTTGCTACTCGCCAGTGCCAGTTTGATGCTCTGCAAGTGTAAAAAGATGGGTTGTAGTATGATCTTCCCCACTTTCACGCTGTTTGAAAAAGAAAGTCAAGAATACAGTAATCTGTCAGTTCTCAGTTTTGAAGGCTTCAGTGTAGCGGAACGAACTCGAATGGCTAGGGCTAGCAAAGCTATAAACTAACGCATCCGCTACCACCGAAGGGGCGGAGATCGTATCAGTTATATCATCAGGGCGCTTACCTGGACCTTGGGTGAGAGTTATTAGATCGACGAGATATTTTCTGTGTAACACACTAAAGGAAGGGGAGTTGTGGGAGTTAATAACAGTTGATATGTAAGTTCGAAAAATATTGTTTTACACGCGTTTGACGGGAGTGTAATTCGCCGAGATCTGCTGCAGCTGCTTTAAAATAATCGCATGTTTGGGGTGGTACCGGGTCTTTTTGTATTGCTTGTAGAGTTTCTTCTTCTCTCCGATTTGGCTTGGCTGCACCTCTTGGGACCACCAAGGGCTTGCCGACCGCCTGCCTGAGGAAGGCTGAGCGGGATGCAAGCTTCCGCTGCCGAAATGACTACTTTCTGGAAGAAGCAAGAGGCATCATCAACAGTCTGAAATCGGTTATTAAAAGGAGAAAGAGGGATAGCTGTGTCCTGATAAAAAGGAGCCCACTCCGCTCGATGCTGCTGCCGCTGGAGTTAGGTTTTTGCATTGGGCTTGGAACAAGCTCATTTATTGCTATTGAATGATCCCTGCCGAATAAATAATCAAAAGCGGGACCAGGTAAACGATCCATAAGGAATGGGAGCAAAGGAAATATCAATACAAGAAGAAGTGTGTGTATCTAACCGTTCATATGGGTGAGAGTCCTGTTAAGGCATCCCAGGAAAAAGGGTGTTAGGATTAAGATCTTGGATTTGGATGAAGTGATCACCCCATAATGGGTGGCAGGAGGGGTTGAAAATCACTATTATAGCAGCCCGAGTAAAGGGAGGCTGTTTAAAAGATTCAGTTAAAGATGAAGCCTTAGTAAAATTACCTACTCAGGCTAAATGGGCTTGAACATGTATGTCGATGGATAGGTAATTCTTGCCATACTGCATGAAGTTTAGTTTAGAAGAGGAGGACTCAGGGAATAGGGGATAGGTGTGAATAGTATTACCTGCCCTCCCACTCTGTATCACCTCTTTCTATAAGTTAACGGCGATTTATATTCAGAGTGGTGGTTGAAAGTCACGATGACATAGTCGAAGTTCCTGGATCATATACACTTTGGTGTACACTTATGTTTATTAGTTAATTTCAGATTCTTCAAATTAGAGTATCTTAGAGCAATTCCATTGAAAGGAAGAAGTGATCTGTGATGAGTTTGTAGATATTCTAAGCAGATGGTGTGTTGGGCCTCCTTCTACCAACAAGCAGGGCCGCATCAGTGGGTCTTCCACAGGTTGGGAGTCTGCAGCCTCTAAGGAGAGGAACCTTAAAACCTGGGGGCCAGGGTAGTCATACACTAGAGATTTGTTGCGCATGACCTTTCTTTTAGGGAGGAGTTTCAGATGTTTTGGTGAAAGAGCTTCACCATGAATACAAGATAAGTTGGTTCAACTAAATCCAACTTATTATGTGGGTTCAGTGGTCAATAGAAGAGCAGCAAAATGCGTGTTTTATTTAATGGTAGGTGTGTTTCTGTGTACCATCTGCCTTTCATCTTTACACTCTACTGTCATTCTTCTTACCACCTGGAAGTATCTGCTTAGTGGCAGATTCAAATGTGTAAGGGATGCCAGATTGCTCATGGAACAGGAAGGAAGATGTTACGGAAAGGTATGTCTTTTTTGAGAAGAGTTGGGGTCACTTGATAAGGGGTTCCCAATATGGGAGATTCAATTTGGTTGACCAGCAAGTTCCGATGCACGGAAGAGACTTTTTGCTAGTAATTGTCATTACTAGGGTGATTTTCACACAGGAAGGTGGACGACGATTTAAGTTAGAAATGGGGGGACCTCTGGGTCTCCGCTAATGCTTTCGACGAAGACGAGCCTTGAAGCCATGCGGCGTTGCGTTGGACAGTCGCTTCCATTCGCCTTTCATGCAGGAAGTATTAGAAAGAGTGGTTCATCACATCATTCCCATTCATGTTGAGGAAGTATGGAAATCCCCTTAGGGCTTGAGATGGGAAATTCAGAAGAAGAATTATAGGAAGATTCGGAAGAGCTGGAATCTGCAACCTATTAGAGGGTTCATTGGTAGGCTGTCCGATAGCTGCTACGATTGCCTGGTACAATCTATTAAAGTGATGACTTTGTCCTTGGGTGGACTTATGGCGGCAGAGTCTCTTCCCAGGTTACATTTGTACGTCTGGGGTTAGTGTGTTTTTGTTTAAAAATTTGGACGCTCTGTATTGCGAATAATCTTTAGCTTGGCGATTATTCTTTTCTTTGCCTTTAGGGACATCTTTTGGGAATTTGAGCGCAGGTGGAGGGTGAATAGACAAAGAGACAGTCCTCTTACATAAGTTTGGAGAATTCATTGGGTAGGCATGGGACTTGAAAAAAAGTGTTTTCCAAGATTTGTGTGGATGAACCAGCTCCAGTTTCATTGCTGCAATTTGAAGGTTATTAACTCGGGATAGGGTTGTTAATGGCTTTTTGGACAAGAGATTGGGTCAAGGCTGCTTTTGTTCAATTTGAGGAGTCGGTGGCGTGGACAATACAGGCAGATGGGATACAGTAGCTGCTGCAGGTTTCACTGGGTTTTGGGGAGGTTCTGCTGGGATGGTTTATTATTGGCAGGTGGATTACGCTAGGGGAGTGGGGCTGTAGTGATTTGGCATAGGATCAGCACTGATTCTTGTGGATATTTTTTTCTCAAAGCTGGCGTATGGCATCTCTCCTCCTCCTCATTTTGTGTATGGTGCATAATTCCAAGAACTCACGGAAACCAAACAACCAGGTAAGATGGAGCATTTGAAAGAGAAGAAGCACTGTGAGGATCCTCCACAGTTTCTACAGTTAGGGGTATTTTCCTGAGGAATGTGAAATATTGTTCTCACTGAGCTGGAGTATTTCCTTCAGGCCCTAGTATTTTCGAGGTAATGACCAAACCATTGACATTTGGAGGCTTAACGTCTGGGTCAGGGGACAGCATGCAGAACACTGTGGCAAACCATTTTAACCTTTGTAGGTGGATGAGGAGAGGTGTGTCCAAGGTCAGCTTGAAATGGCAGGATTTGGTTTGTCAGGGAGTTTCCCGACGAGGAAATCTACTTAGAAACACGTTTGTGACAGGAAAATCTTTCTGTTAGGGTTTTATGAAGCATGTGCTGTCTTCGTATTTCTGTTCATAAGAGTAAATGGTGCCTTTTGGATATGTTTCTTATTTTATCAGGAGTAGAAATAAGAGGAACTATCTACAAGAAGACGTTAGGATGACACGGAAGTAGAACTTTTGATATCGAGGTGTAGCAGCTACGAGAATGGACCCATTTTCTCATATTAATGTGACTGGAGGATCTTTAACTAAAGCTTTTTCAAGTGCATTACTTAGAAGAATAGGTTCTTGCTCAGTAAGAGCTTTGGAGGTAGTGGATCGCCCAGAATGTGTTGCATGAGGAATGATGTATCTGCTGAGCATTTCCTGGAGGGTGCCAGCATAGCGGGTGAAACGAATGAGAACGACTGTGACGAGAGGGGAGCACCTTTGCGGGATTGCCCCGAACGGTTTTGGGCACCTGGGTGCAGGGGGTGTGCCAGGCAGATCATAGGAGACAGGGCAGGGCCTTCAGGTGAGGTAAGGGAGACACGGCATCAATCTTCAGAAGTGCAATTCAAGAGTAAGTCCATTGCATGATTGGGTTCAAGAGTCTTTAAATCCATCAGGCTCAAAACTACAATGGGTTATCCATAGCGCCTTATGTAAAGGGGTCACCTCTCATGGTGTCAGGCCCATGAGGTTTCTATTGGAGGACCATAACTAAAAGCAACTGAGTCTCTGTATAGATGTTCCCAGAGGGTCCAGAAAAGACTAAACCACAGACGCTGGGTCGTGTGCACCAGCTACCAAACAGGTGATGTCACACCCGCCATAGATGACCAGATGCCCCCTCCGTGGGAAGGGTGTCGTGGCGTTCATCCCCTCTGGTGAGCAACACTACGCTCTACAGGACCTTAGGCTGAATTGGTATATCCGTATATCCCGCCCAACAGCATCCCAGAGAGCCCCCCAACCACAACAAGGTGAGCGATCGATTAGGCTGGGATATATATATATATACATATATATAACCTTGCATTTACCTCTTACCATATATATATATACATATATATATATATATAACTTTATCTTTATATATATATATATATATATATACATATATATATATATACTTTCTTTTTAACATTGGCTGTCCTTTACAGAAGGTAACACCGGGAACTGAAATCAGACCAAGGCCAGCTATCCCAAACCAGCGCGCCACCAACGTGTTCACCCAGTAGTTTTTGGCTCTTGCACCCAAAAAGATAGCAGAATTCCCAGCTTCTATACTATGGAGAATTGAACCAACATCCTCCTTTGGGGGTGTGTATATATATATATAACGCCGCCTGCCGCCATACCTGCTCTCTTATATATATATATATATACTATATATATATATATATATATAACCTATATATATATATATATGCTATAACCTTTATTTAATATTATCAAATTCTTAATATTTGTTTCAATTAATCAGCAAAAAAAAATTGGCATTGACTATTGAGAAAAATATACCGATGAATCGTCCACATCACTAGTAGTGGTCTTTCCTCTCTGACGAAATCACTTGCCTCATTGGCCACGCCAATATCTATACTAAGCCACTACGCATGTCGCACGGAGTCCACACAGTATTTTGCGGTCGCCCTTATCCACAATTTGTTAATCTATATCACATGGCCAGGTTTTCAGCACAGGCCCCATTCATACGTCATTTCCATATGATCCATAACACCTCAAAGATTATCCTTACAACGGCTTGCGAATCCTTCCACTTTAATAGTAATTCTGTTTTCTTACTTTCAAGAACACAGTCATTCCATCATACTATATAATTTCTTCATCATGAAATGGGGACATCTTTATTATGCTGACTGAATATTCTTCGCCATATAATTTTTCTTTCATAGGCACATTTTAAAATAAGTATGGGCCAGGCCCTATGGGCACGAAGATGTCAGCAGTGGCGTTGCTTTCCTTATACCGTGGGTGGGTCCTGCATGCATTTAACTAGGCAGGAGTTTCTGAAATAAAATCAGTTTGTGCCTAATCGAAAGAGGCTGTGAGAAAAGAAGCAAACCTTGCAGGCGCAATAGCATCATGTTACAAAAAAATCTACTCTGTGCTGGAATTCTATAAGCGAAGGAACTATGGGAGGCGATGGCGATTAACGAGGAAAACAGGTCTTCCTACGCAAAATTTGAAATAAGTAAAAGTGAAATACCTAAAAGCAAATATGGATCTAAGTAATAACTTACATTTTTTTTTCATTATAACTTCAAAAACAGAATCTTAAGAAACTTTTATACACATTTCAAAAAACGTTTCTTAAAGTAAAAGTGGGACTTCAAAACTTCCCACATACAAAGAAGGAAAAAATCGCTTCATTTTTACCAACTTTTTGTGTTCAAATATTCCTCATTTAAGTGGGGAGGAAAACAGTGATGCTATGGAGCTAAAGGAAACTAAGATCAAAGAATTTAAGAAGGGAGTAAAGAGTGAAAAAAAAGAGAGCTTAAGAAATAAAAACAAACTAACTCGTAATAATAATAAAAGGTCATCCATAATCATGTCATATCTTTACATGATTTTAGAATAATATATATATATATATATATATATATATATATATATCTGCCTGCCTGCTACTTATATATATACCCTCTCATATATATATATATATATATATATATCTATATATATATGTATATATATACCATATATTATATACTAAATATGAATAACATTTTCCTAACACATTACAATGCATGTTATTAAAAAGGGTTTTAATAAAAACCTTTACTATTAAACTAATTATATTCAATATACATTTTAGGACCTTTACATTTAAACTATTAGATGATAGAAATTACAATGATTTATATTACAACTAATATACTATATATATATACCATATATATATATATATATATATATATATATATATATATACCTACATATATATATATATATAACATATATACACTGCTGCTCTCTTACTACTGCCTCCACCTGATGCTACATTTTCAATATACATATACAGGTATTTGCTTTAAAACATTTTATACTGAATTTATATTAGTAAAATGTAATATAAAAATTTTTAATAATAAAAATATATATGCTTTAAATAAACTAAAAGTAGTATAGTGTATAGCGTAATAATAATAAAAAAAATTAAATCGCAGACTCTTAGAAGGATCAATAATAATAATAATAAAGCCTGGTAATCTTTTTTTTTTCTTTGAGAATTGAAAATTGTTTTAGAGCCTAATTTGCGAAAGTCAATTTTTTTTTTTTCAGGTACAATGAGCAACAGTGAATAAATATAATTCACTCTTCTTAAAAGTTATGATCCTAAATGATTTTCAATTGATTTATTAACTAACTTTTCTCTTGACCTTCAATTGGTAAAATGTTTGCCCATTAATAACTCCACAATGGGACTAATGAAGCTCATCATCAATGATTCTCATGTGGTTCTTTTCATGTTAATTCTAGCACACATATTGCAATTAAGCAATTAAAACCCAATAAGATCAAACACGAATGAACCTTTGCAACTGCACCACGTTTCCCTCCTCCACAAGCGGCAACTCTCTATCATTGTGGTTCCCCAATGCATACCAAGCTGGAAGAAAGCCATTGAGCAACCAGACACTTCTCAGGTTACCTTCCTCCTCATCTCCCGAAGAGGTGGGAACAGTCAGGAACCCACCACCACCACCAACTCTGCTGTCCCGCCAAGACCGACCTTGCTTTCCCGACTCGGTTCTCCACTTTCCCTCCTTCACAACGCAATCATGACGGGTTTAGTCCGTGTCAAGAGAGGAATCTGTCTCCGCACGAATACGCTTATGAGGAGGTTCGTGTGCAGACAAAATTACAGTCCCGTCCGGTTCTATTTTCTCTACGAGCTCCGCCGATGTCGGAGGATGCCCACTGACAACGCCTACAACTACTGGAGTTGTGGTTCCTGCATTCAAAGCTGACGAATTTGTGGCAGTGACACGTTTTACCTCTCCATTTACAGTTACATAACCACCTCTGAAATAATAATAATAATAATAATTTTTTAAAAAAAAGTTAACTATTTATGATGCGCAAAATTATAAAATTTGTATTTTAGTAGTACTTGGGAAACGGTACATGAATTAATTTTCACAATATTTATTTTTTAAAAATTGCACTTGCATATAATGGGAGGAGGAGGAGGTTACGAAACGGCTAAGCTTACTAGGAATCGCACATTCACTTAAGACACAAATAAATATATTTCCTCCTTTTCAAATGGGTATTTTTACAATCACAATAATGAGTTCTAACAATTATAGTCCTAAAAGACTGAGCCTAACTTTTAGCATTAAATATATGAGTGATAAGAAAAACTATATTTAATAGAAATAAAAGTCATGGGGAATGCATAACCTACGAAACCAGCAACTATATAAAAGGAAAATGAATTGAAATAAATTCTCTGACAACAATCTAGAAAAACACCAAATAATTCTTTTTACAAATTCCAATTCAGTATCCCATCACTATAATACATTTTACACTAACTAAGTAAGAGCTCTGTTAATGATAGTAAAAAATTTGCAATAAACAACAAAGAATTCGGGAAGAAAAGGATGCTTTTTCTGGATCTGCTCAGTTGGGTGGGATGGGAGTAGGTAATTAAAGAGCATTTTTCTATTTAAGAAAAAATGTGATGCTAAAGTGACAAAAAGAATTAAGGAATAAGAATTGCAAAAATGTAAAGTTTTTTGTTTTTACAGAAATGATAAAAAGTAAAGTAAAATTTAAAATTTTTATAAATTGGTTTAGTAGGAATGATCAATCATCCTCTTTTAACATTATATGAAATTATTAAAAAAGCTTTTATTATTATTATTTGAGTCAACATTTGTTTTTGTTAGGGCTTGTGCAGTACTGAAAATGGTGCATTTATTTAACAATTTTGTGTATACATAAAATTTTCAAAAGAAAAAACAGAAATGGGGAAAACTAAATAGGATTCATTAGGTAAACTAATATGAAAAGTGATTGTTCAATTCCTTGGCAAAGGGTTTAATTATGTATCAGAGGTAGCAGCGAAGGGGAATGTTGAAGAATGCGCATCGATGAAAAAAGAGTCATGAGAGAAAAAAAGTTCCGTGGGATGCAGGAAAGGAATAGTAGGAAAAGTGAAGAAATAAATAATCTGGGATTAGAAACCAATAAATCTGGAATAAAAAGCATATTGGGCCACGAATGACAGTCATATACAAGCTTTAAGAAAGGAAATAAAGAGGCATAAAAAAAAAACTCCAAATATTTAAAGGGTCAAGAAGATAGAGAATAGTAGTAGTCCACATCGGATTTTCTAGTGAAACATGAAAGAATTGCCGAAGAATATAAAACAGCAACAGTAGACCACATAAATGAAAGGTAATAAAAGGAGTGTCACGTGATATGGTGTTCTAATTTTAAAGTGAAACACAAAGAGAAGTGTTAACTTCTCATGGTAGAGAAAAACTGGAATAACAAGTGAGCTTTGGTCATGAAAATAATCTTGGATACGTTGCTTTATAAAAAAAACGATTCGAAAGAATATTATGGACAAGGAAGAAGAGGAAGAGAAAATAAAAGGTAGAAGAGCAATAAAAAAAAAAAAATTGTAAATATCAAAATCAGAATGGCATTGGGCTACTCACATGCCCAGAGTATCTAAGAGCTACTATATGAATAGAGTATCTAAATAAAGTAAATGTATTAAAAACTGAAATAGAACAAAGGAAAGACCAAAGCGCCTTTTAAAATGGAAATACGAAGATGCAAGATATATTTTAATTTTTAGCTTCTTTATGACAAAAGGTTATTATGTCCATTCACTGTTTCTGGGGAAATTTGACGATATTGATTAAAGGGGTTCAAAACCTTTTTCTCTCGCACTTTTAAATAGAAAAAAATTCGAACAATTTTTTATTTTGATTAGAGCTTCAAATACAGCAAAATGTAACAAAGATTCAAGTAAAATTAGAAAACAGTTTTATGTATGTAGATATTGAGATAGAAGACAACATGGAAAAAATTGGAAGAACAAGCATTAACAGAGAGGAAGATTTCAGTATGGGAAAAATAATTTTGCTTGGAAAGCGGGATGAGATATAATGATTGGAAAAAAAATTGTTAAAAGCTAAGGTAATAATTAAAATTTGGAAAGAAAAAAAATAAGATTAAGTGACCTTCAAAAGAATCACTATAATTAGTGATCAGCACAATCCCTTACTTCTTACACGACAAAAGATATTTAATATCCATTACAGAGATAGAGTCAAGGCCATATTGCACTATGCAATTCAAAAACTACCAACTGAACCAATTCAGAACTCCTATATAGCATCACAAAATATATTACTAGTATTTGCATTAAAGCCTAAAGATGTTAGTTAAAGGTCTAACTTATACCTATGTTTATTAATAAGTAATAACTTTAATTAACAATAGATCTAACTTACCCGTATTTGGCAATGCTCGTTGGCAAAATAACCTGAGTGTGGGTGAAATTATTGTGGTCTCCTGAAGTTTGCACTATAACTTGTTGGCCAAACGTTGCTGTCTGTCCAGCGTTGCCTGTGCCGCTCAGCTGTATGTGTTTGATTTCATTTCCTTTGGGTCCTGTGCCAGCTGTTGCAATGATGTACTTTCCTGCTGAGAGATGAAAAACATTTACATATTCAATTTCTGAATAATATATTAGGCCATGCCACAAGTAATGTAGAAAATCAATGTATGTTAATTATTTTCGCTATTATAAAAAATTTAAAGGATAAATGCATACTAGTAAAGGTTTACGTAGGTTTAAATAAAGTTTAAAATCCGCAGGTATAGATGGAATTACTGGTGAAGTAATAAAGAATGAAAGCGAGATTGTGATGGATTGGATACGTAAGTTGTGTAAAGCGTTTGTGGAGAGTATAGTTCTGAAGGATTAGATGAGAACAGTAATAGTACTCTAATATAAGGGTAAGGGAGATAAGGGGGAACTATAGGGGAGTTAGTTTATTGAATTGTAAAGAAGATATATGCTGATATTTTGGTTGAAAGATTGCATCCAGTGACTGAGGGACTGATTGGTGAAGAACTAGGTGCATTTAAACGTGGCAGAGGATGTGTAGATCAAATTTTCAGACGGAAACAGAGAGAAAATGAGAAGAAAAATAACTTGCACTTAGGTTTTATGGATTTGCAACAGGCTTATGACAGGATTAAAGGGAAGCTTTGTGGCAGGTGTTAGTGATACATGGTGTTGGTGGTAGGCTTCTGAATGGATTCAAAGTATGTACGTCGATCGCGAAGCTTGTGCAAGAATAAACGGAGTGGAGGGTGAATGATTCAATATTAATAGTGGAGTGAGGGAGGGATGTGATATGTCATCATGGCTATTTAATTACATAAATTAATATAATTTATAAAATACAATTATAAATTAAAAATTATATAAGGAGGAAAAAAGGAATACTTAAAAAATGCATACTTAAAAGCAAAAAAAAAAAAAAAAAAAAAAAGTAAATGAAGTTTGGAAGGAGGATGAATGAATGGGGACTTACAACTGAATAAGAAGCTCTTCTGGAGGGAAGCGCGAAAGGTTAAGAATGGAGAATAAGGGAGAATCTGCTTAGAATAATGAATAGGGATGGTGCTCTCGTAACTGATGAAATGGATGTGAGGAGAGTGTGGAGGGAACACTTCGAAAATCTGCTAAACATTGGCAGTAATTAAGAGGCGAGAGTGAACATGTCTGGATTAGATGGTGCAAAAAGGAATAGGTATTTTGGGGAAGAGGTCATTAGTAAGGAGGAGGTAATGGGTAGAGTATTCCAGTTGAAGAATGGTAAATCTGCAGGTATAGATGAAATTACTGGTGAAATGATCAAGAACGGAGCCGTGATGGTGATTGATTGGACTTGGAAGTTGTGTAATAAAGCGTTTATAGAGGGTATAGTTCCGAGGGATTAGAAGAGACCCTTATATAAGGGTAGGGTAAGCTGTAGGAATTATAGGGGAATTAGTTTATGGCGTTGTAGGGAAGATATATCCTCGGTAATTTTAGTCGAAAGAGTGCGTCGAGTGACGAAGACTGATTGGTGAAAGAACAAGGTGTGTTTAGGAGTGGTAAGGGGATTTGTGGATCAATCTTTACATTGAGACAAATATACTGAGAAAATGAGGAAGAAGAAAAAATTGTATTTAGGTTTTATGGATTTGCAACAGGCGTATGATAGGATTAATAGGGAAGCCCTATGGCAGGTGTTAGTAATGTATGATGTCAGTGGTAAGCTTCTGAATGGAATCAAAAGTATGTATGACGATAGTGAGGCGTGTGTAAGAATAAATGGTGTCAAAAGTGATTGATTTAAATTAATAGCGGAGTGAGGCACGGATGTGTTATGTCCTTGGTTATTCAATTTGTATATAGGAGGAGTTATGACAAGAATTAGAGGTGGAGGTGGCAGGGGATGGCGTTAGAATGATGGAGAATGGAAGAGAGTAGTGGGTGCCCTACCTATTATAAGAAGAATATGACACAAGTCGAAAAGGGAGTCCAGCCTCACCGCCCCTTTTAAACTTATTAGTGAGAACTCGTCGCAGTCGGAAAATCCACCCTAGAGCTTCACGGGACCGCGACGGACCCTCACTATGGCATCTCGTCATTGGGGTTCATCCCTTGGCTCAGGTGGGCCACAACCATACCCCCTTACAAAACCCCGCCAATCACTCCTATTATGCACCTTTGCTTCTCGCCTCTGCCAAACTCACATTTCTCTCCTACAGGCATTCCTTTACTGACTCAATTCACTTTTACTTCGGTCTCCCAACTGGTCAATTCCCAACACACTCACCACTATACATCCGCTTAACCAACCGACTATCATTTATGCTTTCCACATGACCAAACCATCTCAACGTACTTTCATTTAGTTCTCTGCATTACGCGGCGAGACCACACACCTTTATAATTCGTTCATTCCTCATTATCTGAATTCTTCTCACACTTAAAACACCCCTAAGATTGTCCATCTGAACACACTGTGCTTTAGATCTGTACCTCTTATTCTAGACCATAGTCTCGGTACTATACATTAACACTTAACATTAATAATACATTTTGCCCAAAGTGAATTTCTTGGTATGCCACAATAATGGGACAGACCCAAAAGTGGTGTTATTCTTTAGATTGATCATACACTTTTTAGGTGTGTGTGTGTGTGTGTGTGTGTTGAGTTGGATGACTAAATATTTACATTTGTGAATGTGTATGTATCAGGAATTTGGAGTCTGCAAAAAATTATCTGACTCCCGACTCCAGGAGTATGATGATTTATAATAGTAGTAGTTGGCAGTCAAATTTTTTTTTTGCACACTCTCAATCCCTGATACATACTCAACCACAATCCACAAATGTAAAAATTTAGGCATCCAATACAACACACACACACACACCAAAGTAGTGTATGACATAATCACTAACCTTGCAAAGTGGAAACTAGCTGCGGTGCGTGCTGTACAGGAACTGCACTTGTGATGATCGCTGTACCAGGATGCTGAGGTGATGAACCTCCACCAACTGTTGCGATGTCATAATGATTGCCAACCAACGAATTCATTGGAGGAGACCCAACACCCGTTTCAAAATAGTCTGGAACAGGCGAACCTTCTCTTGACAATGATTCCGGTGTTGCCAACCCACTCATTCCAATATGAGATGGAGCAGGGGCAAGACCTGACATAAATCACATTTACTTAAAAATGTATTAACAAAAAAATAAAAAAAAAAAAGAAAAAAAAAATAAATACAAAAACATTTATATATAGTATATATATATATAAATATTAATATATATATATTTATATATATATATATATATATTATATATAATATAAATAATATATATAATAATATTATATACTATATATATTAATATAATTTTATAACTATGTATATCTTTCTTTATTTCTTTCATCTATCCTTTTTTTTCCCAAGATTGGGAGTAAGGAGGGCTACAAGCATCGGAAAAGAAAGCTGTAGGAGAGTATTGAAGAAATGTCGAAAAGAAAGCCCAGCTCTACCGCCCCCTCTGTACATTAAATTAAGTGAAACTCGTCATAGACAGAAAATCCACCCTAGAGCTTCCATCACGGGATCGTCAATGTAAGGGTTCATCCCTTGGCCCAGGTGGGCCACAACCATGCGCCATACAAAACCGCCATTCTCTCGGATTCATGCACCTTTATTCTCGCCTCTTGCAAACTCACAGTTCTCTCCTTCAGACAGTTCGTTCACCGACTCAATCCACTTTCTCTTCGTCTCCCACCCGGTCCGGTTCGCAACACACTCTCCACTATACAGCCGCTTAACCAAACGATCATTCAACCTTTCCACATTGACCAAACATCTCAACATACTTTCCATTTATTCTCTCAATTACTTCTTTCTTCACACCACACAATCTCTACATACGTTTCATGTCCCTCATTTTATTAATTCTCTCACAAAAAAGCGGTCCTGCTCATTCAATATAGTTGCTGGAGAATCTGTGGATGAATGTACCTCTTTAGTAAATTTACGTGGGAAACTCAGGATGCTGACGATTCTACACGTGTGAAAAGAAAGCGAACAAAAAATCAAATCTGCATTAATGTATAGGAATCAGCGA
The DNA here is from genome assembly GCA_015478945.1 of Trachelipus rathkii. Classification (NCBI taxonomy): domain Eukaryota; kingdom Metazoa; phylum Arthropoda; class Malacostraca; order Isopoda; family Trachelipodidae; genus Trachelipus; species Trachelipus rathkii. Next base: position 21,567 of record JABUQX010096388.1, read on the forward strand.
TCAACACAATATATGTTTTTGAAGAAAGATGGGATATTTATCTGAGGAAATGAGCGATTCGGAGCTAGGTGAAGATGAGAAAGGAAGCCTCTATATATGTTCAGTAGCAATATAACCATTTATAGTGTAATGATGAAGATTCTTCAGTTAGTTAGGGCCTAGTGAACCTAATTACAGATTTTATTTTAATGATGGTAAAAGTGATGGTTTGATTGTGATGCGTAGTCAGTGAACTATTAGATATACAATGAACACCCCTCCTTGAATAGGGCTTGCCCGGAGCGGTGGTGACATGGTAAAAAAAAAAAAAAACCAAAAAAACCTAAGCATTTGCCCTAAGCAATTGTCCCATTACTGACCATTGAGACTTTAGATCCTATACTCTTATACCACCATAGTCTCACTACCATAGACAATAACACAGTAACAACATACCCTCATGTACAGGGCTAGCGCACTCAAGACTAGTCCTTTTACATTCACCACGATTTAATTGCACCAGCACCCTTCCTGCCATTCACAACTTTCCTACTACACTCTGCATCAATTCTTCTCTTTTCACCAACACATTCCATTAATATTAAACTCAGACACTTGCTCCAGCTGCTCACAATCTAACAAACTTTCTTCACACTGGACTGTCCTCACTCACGAGTTGTAGATTACTTGAAATTACTCTATCTCTTTACTTTCAACCCCTCCTTTTACATACCCTGACCAAATCTCTCTAACCATCCTCTTCAAACTCCGCTTCAGATTTCCCAACACAGAACCCAAATATCGTATAATAAGGTAGGGCAGCCTCCCCTCATCTCCATTCTTCACATCATTCTAACACATATATCTGCATGCCCACCTCGAGATTCTTCATATCCATCCATATATACAAATTGAATAACCAAGGAGAAACAACACAACCCTGCCTCACTCCGTATTAATCCTAAACCAATCACCATTAACACTTTTAAACTCCATCACGCTTCACTATCGTCATATCATACTTTTGATTCCATTTAAAGCCTACCACCAACACCATAATCACTAAGACTGCCTAAAGCTTCCTATTAACTCTATCAGACGCCTGTTGTAAATCCATAAACCTAAATATAATTTATTCATCTTCTCTCATTTTCTCACGTAGCATTAAATTTGTTTCAATGTAAAGATTTGAGACACACACATCCGCTACCACTCCTAAACCACTTTGTTCTTCCCAAATCAGTCCCTCAGTCACTCGACGCATGCTTTCGACCAATATACCAGCATATACCTTCCCTAATAAACTTATTAAACTTATTCCGCTATAATTTCTACAGTTCCGCTTTCTCCTTACCCTTATATAAGGGTACTATTTACCGCTCTCCTCCAATCCTTGGAACTATGTACCCTCCAGTAACGCTTTATTACACAACTCTTCCAAATCCAATCAATACCATCCTCGCCTCCAGCTCTTGATCATTCATCTAGAATTTCATCTATAGCCTGCAGATTACCATCTCTTCACCTCTTTCTCACTCTACCTTACTCTCCTACTAATAAGCTCATCCCAAATCAAATACCTATTCCTTCTTGCCACCAACAAAGCAAACACATTCACCTAAACACCTCATCCTTACTGTTAAAATTTGCAGATTTCGAGTGTCTCCATACTCCCCTACCCATCCATCGTTCATCAGTTACAAAAGCACCATCCCTTTTCATAATTCAAGCAGATTTCCCCTTATTCTAATTCTTAACCTTTCGCGCTTTCCTTCCAGAAGAGCTTCCCTTTCCCATGTATTTCATCAATCCCCTTCCACCTGTTCTCTTACCCGTTCTGTTTTCTTCCTACGGTAATGCCTTTTTTAGTATTTCTTTTTTCTCCTTATATAATTCCCAAGCATCTTTCTTTTGAAACCATCTATTTGCTTTAGTAACATTCAAACCAACGCTTACCTTTTTTACCTTCAACTCGCTTTCAATACTTTCATTCCACCATTCGCTGTCAAGCATCTACTTCCTACTTTAGCAACATCCACATACTCCTTTGCACTACCTAACAATTGCTTCTTCATTTGCCCCCAAATTTGTTCAGTATCAACTCGTTTACATTCAACCGATTTACTAGCGAGCGCGATCTTTACATTACTTATCCTTATTGTCTTGTCAACCTAAATTCTCCTTCTTAATTCTTACTTACTTCCTTCTAATCACCTTCCCCTCCCTCCATCCACGCCCCCCCACTACTTAATTTACATAGAACATATAATGATCCGAATAATCCCTTCCTAACCTTCCCCCTTGAATTTTAACATCCAAGCACTAATGCTTCAACATCTCCTTCTTCTCACCAATACACAAAAATCAATCATACACTTCTTCAGACTCTCGAAAAATACCACCATCTCTAGCTTACCACCCAACTCCTAGTATACTTATGGAACTACTCCTATTCTTGTGTTTAAAGAAAGATTACTTACACACATACCTCTTCTCTCTCCTTAGAAAAATTCAATCACCTTCCTAACCCATTCTTCATTTTCCCTCCAGCACCCCCAACAACACCTGTTATACACGCCATCCGTTTATTGAATCACCTATCCAACATTCAGGTCCCCCACAACTAAATCATCTGAAGCTCCTAACTTCAACCCATCCAGAGCATTCATTCAGAATTATCCCCAAAAAGTTCGTACTCTGCTTTCAACTGGGTTTCCCACTCAGATGGAACCCGCATAACGTCACAACCCACCCATACTTGAACCTTTTTTCTAAAACTTAAATTTAACCATCTTGTACTTAGGCGAACAAAATCCGCCATTTCTCTGTGCCTGTAATACCACGAGGGTCATTTCCTTCAAAATTTGCAAACCTTCCCTTCCTCTCCCTCCTCCTTTTCGTATTGCAAGTGAATTTCCTGACACTCCCCGCAACAGTCACACATTTTCAGCAACCACAACCACCAATATTCAACCTTTATCCCTGTTCATCGTTTGTGATTCAGTCCACAGCCGACAAATCAATTTGGCCCTTCCTTAAATACATCATCACCTCTTCTCCTCCTCTCTTCAAGCACTTATGTTATTCCTCTACTTTCATGTACCGCATATTGAGATCAATACAACATTCGCGCCGAAAATTAGAAGGGTCGTGTTTTTACGCCGCGATCACGAAGCACTGCTCCGAGGCATGCAACAAATATATGCTAATATATTTTATTTGAATATAATTATAATATAATAATATATTATAAATATATTATTATATGAATATATTATATTATGCTAAATATGTTTTATATAATATATTTTTATACTATTATATATATATATAGTAATATATATATATATAATAATATTATATACCAGGGTGATTTCAAAAACCTCAGCGACAAAAACTTCGGAGGCTGATACGAGGCAAACGATAAGGTGAACATTTATGTAAATTTAACCCCTGAATTGGTAAAGACCCCGCCGCTTCGTTATATTTTTCACTACGTTTATTGTTCGGTGACCTCGCATTAGGTTTTAACCAGAAAAACCCGATTTTATCTACTCAATTTTCATGGTGTTTTGTGCATAGCGGTACGCCTGGTTTGAGTACCTTAACGTCCTTCGGAACACAGGCAATACCTTTTCCTTACCCCCAATTCAAATCGGTTGATTCATACAGTGGTAGGCTCGATTACGAATGGAATCAGCTACATACTCTTCCCTGAGTTAACCGAACATGAAAAGTTTTAAATCGGTGCGGCCGGGCAACCGAATGGACGCAAAGACGCTCTCAATGTACGGGAAAACGGCTTTTTTTCCACACCCGTGGAAAAATCACCCCTACACAAAATATTTTTGGGAGTTTGGGGCTTTAAAGTCTAAACTATAGCTAAACTTTGGACTTTATCGATTTCTTTCGGT
>JABUQX010096389.1:0-7500 GCA_015478945.1 Trachelipus rathkii
TTTGTCATCATTATTATTATAATTATAATTACTCATTTAAACTCAATATTGATATATATTATCATATATAATATATATATATATATAATATAATATTAAATTAATAATATTATAATATATATATATATATATATAATTTTAAATATATAATATATAATATATATATTATATTAATATTAATATATATATAATTAATATATATATATAATATATAATATATTATAATATATATAATAATATATATATTAATATTAAATATTAAATATATTATATTATAAATATTTATTATATCAATAATGTGGATCCCTAAAGTGGGTTTGAACCCATTACCGGTTAACTTATGAGAGCGTAATCTTAAACAGTCCACCAGAGTATGTTACCATACTGAAATTTAGAGTATCAAACTACGTATTGCTCTAAATAAAAGAAACCTCTTATCATAACACAATTAGAGCACCACTTGAGTTACTACCCAGAAAGAGAGCGAAGGCGGATAATGACACCACTAACCTCTCTCGATGGTGGCTCGTGCTAAACCGCGATCAGACTTACGGGATCATGGGGAAACAACTTTGGGTATAATTTATTTTTAATTCACTTTTTTATCGGTATTTCATCAATGAAACCCTTAGCTAGGACTTTCAATTATTTCATATTTCAAATGGCCAGAGGTAAGGGTTGGAAATCAAATATCCTTAACATCATTTTTAGTAAGCTACTGTGATATGTTGTACCAGTGTTCCTCGGGGATCACCGTTTTCATAGTGATTTGGCATAGAAGAGAAGAAAAACCTCAAAAATACAATTTAACGATGTACTGAAAATCTTAATAGACTTTCCTCTTTATTATATAGGAATCGTACAGGAGACCACAAGGCGAACTGTCCTAAGTTCTTGTTTCGACTAGAAACCTACCGGACTGAGCCATTCCCACCGCCTAAAACCAAATACGTGCTATCCCGGTGACACCTAACAACCTAGCTGAAGCCTAACCTAACTACTACCTGAGAGGCGTGAGAAAATAAATAATCCATTTTACAGCGCTACGAGGAGCAATCATTATATTACTGAGAATATGATTCTACAAAGATAACCTGTTGAGTTGCATATTAATATTGAACAGCTCTCAACCTATCTTATCGTTTGCGTACTAGTGGCTGTTCTATATATAGCTATTAGTAGTGGTGTTTTGAGTACCCATTAACTCACTTTAGATGGAATAGTATACTCCATGATATATGTTCCTATATATATATAATATTATATATATATATATATATATATATATATATATATCGAGATCACTACACTAATATATGGCTTAAAAATAAAACTATCACATATTCATTTTAAAGCGGTTCAAAACCCACTTAGGACCATTATTTAAATATATATACAAATAAATTGGTGCGTTTTTAATTGGAATCAAATATCTTGAATAATACTATATATAATTTCACGGTTAAAAATACTATATATCACAGCTGTTTGCCTATATACACTCGACTACTCAGATGTATTGGCGGGGAGGCTCCGAGTCGGAGGTTTATAAGGTGTCTCAACTATGACACTCATACGCCTTACCTTCTTGAGGAACTAAGCTTTCAGAGTAAAATGATGGTTTCCTTTTAGCAACGAGTCCGATGGTAACACTCTGGTAGTAACCCATCTCAAGTAATGAAGCAGTTTCAAAGAACTCTCTCTTAGATAACTATTTGAACTCATAAGAAAAACAAATAGTCAATAACTAAAATAACTAGTAGTTAAAGGCCGGAGATTCTACACTAAATAACCTCGTATTGTAAATATTAACCATTCATAGATTCCCGGTGCTTAAAAAATTACCGGCCACCCATTCACACAATACGCCATTGATGTTCATTGCCTGATTTTTTTCCTTCTCGGAAGACCTCTGCAAGTGCTTGCGGGGAGTGTTTTTTCACGTTCGGTAGTGATATTACGAAGTACCAAGAACACTGTCGGTTTTCGTACAATACTCAACGATCTCAGCAGCGTAGAAGACGGTTAAAGCTTTTCAGAGGTAATAATATTTTTAATTTCTCTCTTTTACTAAATCTCGAGTCTGTGTCTAAGTGGTATGAGATGAACACGTCGTCTTAACAATGAGGAGTATCGCATCTCACTACAGAGTTGATATAGCTGGTGGTTATTGAGTACTCTTATGCACCAAACTAGGAACATCAAATATTTTAAGCACAAAATCAATTTCTATACAATTAATATTCTAAAGGACATATATATATTTATTTTATTTTAGCACAATAAATTAAATTATTATTAGTATAAATATATATAAATATATATTAATTAATATATATATATATAATTAATATTAAATTAATATAATTACATAATAATTATATATATATATATATATAATATATATATATATATTAATATATAATGTATTAGAAATTAATATATATATTATATATATTAATATATTATATTATATATATTAATATATATATATATTAATATAATAATATATATATATATATATATATATTTATATATATATTATATATATAAATAATTAATTAATATATTATATATTATATATTAATAGTTATTAATATATTAATTAATATCTTTATTAATATAATAATATATAATAATTTTAATTAATATATATATATATATATATATACGAATAATATTATTAAAATTAGAATATCTTGAAAATGACGCACCCGCAGACTACACCTAGCGATCAACGCAAGAGACAGGCCAATAACTCCTAGCTCGAGAGTGCATAAGAAAGCAAACTTACATTTCGCAACGACGCACCGCCCAGCAAACCCTGGAGAGCATAAATATAATACGCAGAACTCTACATGCGCACAGACCACTTGACCCCTATAGCAACGAGCATGCTAGGTTGTCTGTTGCCTCCGCTTATTGAGCCGAACTTGCTTTATCTGAGTTGTATTTACTGAGGTATCTTAGCAGCTCATAATTTTTCTCAATATATATTTTCAAGATATGTACAAAATATTAATCTACTATGGTTTTTTGATATTTATTCGATAATCAAACTTCCAAGAATTTTAATGAGCTTACTTGGGTAACTCACTTTTATCATAAACCTTGTATAAGAGTAGAGCTGACATATAGGAAGTTAGGTGAAATCGCGAGATATCCGTTGGATTAGAAATAATTCATCGACTAGAATTCTAGTCTTATTATTTTTCGTCTTAATTTTTGAGCTATTATATTTATTCTGTGATATTAAAAAAAGTTTTTATGTTTCGTTTTGTTCCAATTGTATAACACCTATTTATCATTTATGAGAAATATTAGATAATGGAAAATATTTTGCTGAGGGTTATTTTTAAATTATTCCATGTTGGGAGCGAACATTGAGTTTGGTTTATGAAATATAATATGCAGGGCATAAGTAGGTTTTCGGAAAACAATATGTGATTGTTTTACAAGAACACAGTTTTTTACTGATATACACTTCAATGTTCTTATGTGCACCCTTTGATAGATTGTTATTGTGCGGTCGAGAGCTTGAGGTACTTGAGTGCAAACCAAATAACTATTAAAGTTAAATGAAAATAAATGGTTTTTAATATACTGGTAAGTAAGCGGAGAGGAGAGTATATATGACCAACGTCTCAACACACATAATTAGTGACTAATGGTTTATAAAAGAGAGGAGACTGACCATTCATACTCGGAGCGCGCACATATACAAGCGACTGTAGAAAATTTTAATCTTGGTATGAAAATTGAATCCGACCATGTGCCCACGTAGATAGATATAAATGAACATTACGATTTACATTAATATCATGAGATTCTGACCAACATAATTTCTCCACAGAACTATTTACAAAATAATGTTTGTGAGACATTAGTAGAGTACTAGATAGAGCTATGAAAATCACATAGAGAAGACAGACGATCATTTAGGAAGAAATATGGAATTCTAATTTACTAGAACAGGCAATGTAATTATACGCTTAAATGTTTTATCCTTGGTGGAGATTTATAGTAATGACTTGTCATCCTTCTTACACCTAACCGGGCAGTGTGAGTATTCTGAAAAAAATAACCCTTAAGTAATTTTCACTCTAGGCCCAGTTTCAATATTTCCAGCAATGAAATTGACTAAGGGGTTTATTTTATCATATAAGAAGTGTGAATTACAGAGGAGAAATACTAGTTTGAGAAATAGTAAAGATTAATATACATATGATGACAGTGTGATTGATGAATACTACACCACTGTAGTAAAACATGTCATGTGTATAATTATTGAAATTGATCTCACATCATTCTTCCAAGAAAACCAACAAATATATATATATATATATATATTATATAAAAATATTAATATATTATATATATATATATATTATATATATTAATATATATTATATATTAATATATATTTATATAATATATTAATATATTATATAAACATATATATATATATTATTTATATAATTATATATATTAATATCATATATATTTAAATTTTAGATCCTGTAAATCCAGGGGGGGAGGGGTGAGGGCTAAGTGCCCTCTAGACTACTATTGATGGCTGGAATCTATCCACAACGCGAGGCTTCAGATGCGCTGCTGTGTAGTACGGACGTATATATTCGTCCTCTGCACGATAAGAGCTTATAGATTACTTTATCTATTTGGACAATTTACGCCAAGGTTCTCGGCTCTCAGAGAAGGCACTGCGAGGCGGCCTGCCAGACAATGAATAAATGGACACAACGGCTTCCTCGGCTACTCAGGAAGACGATTGTTAATCGAACGACCTTGGCTGAGTTCTTGAAGCCGGACACTGTTAAAATATCGAGTTCAACAGAGTGATCCTTAATCCCCTGCATAGAGTCTGCCAGGCTCCGGCTCCTAGTTATATAATTCCTTCTCCATTTATTTAAAGACCACTTCATCTACTGAACATCAGGAACAAGCTTTTATGAATCTATCCATGATCATCTCTATATTACAAATAGTTGAATGGCCATAGAGAGGTGAGTGGATTATTTAAAATAATTAATTCATTTTGTAAATTTAACGCGAGCAAAATTTATAAATTGTGAGATTAAATGATGCTCATCTTTTTAAGGGACCTTATAGAGAGTAAAGTTGACATTATGAGATATTTTATATTATTTATAAATATATATGTTGAATTATTTAAATAAATTATTTTTTTAATAGGTATTTTATAAATATTGCTCTATATAGGTTTAGTTTTACTTTATGAACACTTACAAAATAGTTTATTGAATAAATGGTTTTCAAGAATAATCAAAACTTTAAATATAAGAAAAAATATATTACGTATTTTATATAACTAATATAATCATATTATATTTATATATTTATATATTTATATTAATATAAATATGAGAGATAAATTTATTTGTAATTATTATTATCTAAATGATATTTTTAATACGAATAAAAATAATAATTAACTCTATATTATTTATATTAAAATATTAATTAGTTAAGTTGGTGCATAGCTTAGCTTAAATAATGTATACGTTATAAAATTTTATCATTCTTATTTCGTTTTTATTTTACTATATTTTTACATCTTCGGTTTTATTTCCCTTATTGAGACGAACGTTATTTTTTTCTAATCAGTGAGCCTAAAAACTATATATACAAGTTCGGAGTTGCAAACGATAAACAATTGAATAGATACATTTCTTAAACAGCTCACACATATTAATGTTATAAGGAGAGACTACATATACGTACTATATATGAAGTTCCGCTAATGGGAAAGTTAAATCTGATAGACAATTATGTGTATGAATTCTCAGTTTGGTAGAGTTTTTTGTAATTCAGATGTCAAAAGATTATAATAATTACAAATATATAAAACCAAAAAAAAAATTAATATATAAGTTAATAAAAGTTACATAAAAAAATTAAATCTCTTGTACATATTAATATCCTTTCGTATACACCACCTTTTTTGATAAACTTTTCTTGGTAATTACTGAGATTATATGAATATGCTCACTATATCATTATTTATTGGATAAGTACGTAAGGATATCATAGTATAAAGTATGCCAAATAAGGTTTAGTATATTTTATTTTATTTAAATAAATCGGGATAACCTATACCAAGTGAGTTAAACCACAAACATAGTGAGCATCCTAGGAGTCGTTATATAGATTTATCTCGGCCTATAATATATATATACTGGGGGGAGAGATATCAGACGGGGAGACTTATCGATATCCCTCACTCTGTCTACCCTGCCAGTCGTCTTACTGAATAACTCAGACTTGGAGACACTCACTACTATAAAAATGATTAACATATTTTTATTATTATAAAAAAGATACAGTTTCGTTCTACAGAACACTGGATTTATAGATATATACTTAAAAATATCCCAATAAAGTTATGGTAAAGGCATGCTTGAGTCTCAAATGTTATCTTTTACGCATGCATAAGGAGAAAGGAGTATTACCACGATTAAGCGGAAGCCTGCACAAGGATTTCTTAAAACGTACATACTATAAAATTTATAGGTGTTATAAATAATATATTAAATATAAAATACAGTTTAATATATATAAGTTTTACATCGATGAAATTTAGCCTTGTCTATAGATAATCAAAAATAATGCTTATTTCGAGGAGGACGCTGGAGTCCAATATAAATATATATAGACTATATTATATAATATTATAATTTAAATATATTAATATATTATAATATTATTATATATTATATAATATATATATATATATAATATAATATATATATAGTATATATATATATTATTATATATATAATATATATATATCTATATTTATTTAATATATTAATATAATATATATAATTAATAATATTAATATATATATATATAATATATATGAGTATTTAAAAATTGTTTATTATGTTTCATTAAGATATAAAGACTAATTCATACCCAGCAAAACAATGCATCATGTTGACAGTATACATATAATGAAATTATTAAGAACATAAGTCATACAATGCACGAACCTAAAACAATAAATTTTCGTACTTTTTTTTGATTAACCAAAACGATAATATTCAATTACGATAACTTAATAAAACTCAAATCTATGTTTTATCTCGATATATAATTTATAATAAATTACAGATTTCAAATAATAACATACTAGTATTAAGTATATATATATATAATACTTAGATCTGGCAGCACGTACGTATGTTGATTGACCCCTATTAGAATTCACCTTGAGAAACATATTATTCATATAAGAGTCAAGAGTTATGCTCATAAAAATAGAAATAATGATTAATAATTTATGGTCTTTGATGAATTAATTACATTTTTATATTTACTATATTATTTATTATATATATAATCTCTTATTAGGGGGTTCAGAGCTACGATGAGAGTGAACAGGGGAGGGCGATCAAAATCCCCCCGTAAGTTCACTACCTGATTAATAGGTTATACTGAGAGTAAAACTCTACGCAC